>PVJC01031029.1:0-20847 GCA_004026665.1 Murina feae
GTACCGAGCAGGCGGGCAGTAAGGAGCGAGGGGTCCTGGATTGTGAGAGGGCGCAAGCTGGACTGAGGGACACCCCCCCACACACACACCTCCCAGTGCATGAATTTTGTACACCGGGCCTCTAGTCCTATCTAATAAAAGAGTAATATGCAAATTAGGTGCCACTCCATGACAAAGATGGCCGCCCCCATGGTCACAAGATGGCGGCACCCATAGCCACATCCTACTGAATAAGAGTAATACGCAAATTAGGCATCACTCCATGACAAAGATGGCCACCCCCATAGCCACAAGATGGCGGCACCCAGTCCAGGTCAGCCCCGCCACTTAAGTGGTCAGGTCTGTTAGCCAGGCAGGTGGCAGGAGACGCGGGGGGGCCCGAGGGGTGGAACAGGCGATCAGAGGGGGTTGGGGGTCCCCTGCCCAGGCCAGAGGCACTCGTCAGAGGCCTCAGGCATGGGCAAGGGCCGAGCCGGTGATCGGAGGGATATGAGGGTGCCCTAAACAGGCATAAGGCCTGGGCCAGAGGCCTCAGGCCTGGGTAGGGGCAAGGCCAGAGATCATAGGAGCCTGGGCTCCACAGAGCCAGCAATCGGAGGGGCAAGGGCAGAGCCTGCGATCACAGGGGTCTGGGGGTCCCCTGCCCAGGCCTGCAGCCTTGGCCAGAGGCTGCCAGTGGGGCAAGGGCAGAGCCGGCAATGGTGGGGGACAGGATCAGGGCCTGTGATCTCAGAGGCCTGGGTTCTGTGAAACTGGCGATCAGAGGGGCTTGGGGGTTCCCTGCCCAGGCCTGCATCCTCAGCCAGAGGTTACAGGCCTGGGCAGGGATGAAGCTGGGACTGGAGGGGCAGGGATGGAGCTGGGACTGGAGGGGCAGGAATGGAGCCGGTGATCAGATGAACTACAGAGGAAACACTTTTTCTTACTGCTCATTGGCTAAGCTCCCTGTATGCCACTGGTAATATTCTTAGTAACATGGGTAATAAGAATCCAAAAAGATGATCTAGGTTTTTTCCACCACACTCCTGGAGGAAAAAAAAAGGTCTACTGCTGGAGGGCTAAGAAATGTCATATCGTGCCCTAGCCAGTCTGGCTCAGTGCATAATGCCTCAGCCTGCCGACTGTAGGCTCTGGGTTCAATTCTGACCAAGGGCACGTGCCTAGGTTGCAGGCTCCTCCCTGGCCAAGGCCCAGGTCAGGGCTCATGCAGGAGGCAACCAATCAAAGTGTTCCTCTCACTTTGATGTTTCTCTCTGTTTTTCCCTTCTCTTCCACATTCTCTAAAAATCAATGGAAACATATTCTCAGGTGAGGATAAAAAAAAAGAAAGAAATGTCATATCCTATGAAAGACACAGCTTGAAAATGCCTAAAGAAAGTTGTCATTTTTTCATGGTGAAGGGACTGGAGTCTGTGTTGATAAAAACACCTTGGTAACTATGGTGACTGGCAGTGGCTGCGGCAGCAGCAGGGTGATAGGGCTGGTGGCTTCCCCTGATTAGCCTGGTTCCCTCCCACAAAGAGAGGCCAGACTGCGGCTTAGGCCCGCTCCCCAAGGGGAGCAGGGAGCAGGCCTACGCCATCAGTAGGACACCTCCTGAGGGCTCCCAATATGTGAGAGGGGTCAGGCTAGACTGAGGGAACCCCCCCTCTCCCCCAGTGCACGAATTTCGTGCACCGGGACCCTAGTTTGTATATAAAAATCTTTCATCTCCACTCTCCTCATCTTTCATCTGGATTATAGCAAAGGTCTGGCAGAACTGCACTCTCCATTACTCCTGCTAGCCCTGTAATCAATTGTTCACATAGTAGCCAGAATGATCTTTTCAAAAAAGTAAATTATTTCATGCTATTTCTTTTAAAACCTTTCAGTGGAACCCTCAAAGTGAACAAAATCTAAAATATTTAATGTGGCCTATAAGTCTCTGAAAGTATCTGATCTTGCCTATCTTTAAATTTCATCTTTTATCACTCTTTTTCCCTAGCCCCTACATTCTTAACACATTAGCTTTCTTTTAGCTTTAGCTCACTTCCTGACTTTTGCACACATACTGGTAAGTTGTTGCCTTCACATAAAGCACTGATACCATGATTCTTTACCTGGTTAATTTGTAACTCATCCTAAACGTCTCAACTAGGATGTCACGTACTTCCCCAATCTAAATTCTGTTCCCTTTTATACTTTCTCATGATTTTTCCTCCACAGTAGGTAGCATCAAGATGTGAGTGCACACACGCACTTAAAAAAATAATTTGTTAAACATGTCACTCCAATACACTCTGCACTCTATGAGGTGACCATTGTCACTACTATATTCCCAATACCTATCACAGCGTCTAGTGCTCAATATACATTTAATATTTTCTGAATGCATAATCAAAATGGGCAGAGATCTACTTTGGATGGAACTCAGAACCTAAGGAAAAATAATTCAAGACAGTCTATACTCTGGAGTTTATCATTATTTATTGAAACTGCCCCAATTCCTTTGATGAATCTGACTCTCAGAGAAAAATCCTGATTTCACAGTTACTTACTGTCTCCCCAAGTAAACTGTAAGCACCTTAATGAGAAACATTTACTAGGCAGCCTTCTGCTCTATTTCTACAGTACTCTATATAGAATAGTGCTCATGCAATAATCTGAGAACAAAGCTGAATGCAAACTTAATAACCTAGAGTCATGAAGAACATAAAGTGCCAGTTCCTAAATGAAAAAACTCAAGAACAAATTTTAAATAATAGCTGCTTAAAGTTATAAAGAAAAGCAAGTGTTTCCTACTTTTAACATCAGGTATTTTACCAAGTAACCCTGGCATATTCATTACATGCAACTCTTATCTTACTGAACCTGTTTTATCTCTGTGATTTTCACATCAAAGGCAAAATAGAGCTAGTAACATTCTACTTATTATTTGTTTTTATTAACTTAATAAATATCAGAAACACTTGTGTAAAGCACTGTGCTGGGTATACTGGGGATATGGTGATGACCAAGGTCACCATAGTATTACAAAGTCAGTAGGAATTGTTCTTTGATCTCAAAAACCTTAGAATCTGTCAGAGCAGAAAAACAATGTTCAGATTATACAGTAGAGGTAGACAGAGTTTTTAGAAACATAACAAAATGCCCACTCCAAGGATGAATTTCTGCTGAATTTTGAAGAGAGAAACATTGATTGGGTGTCTTCTGCACGCCTCACACTGGGGACTGAGCCCACAACCTGGGCATGTGCCCTGACTGGAAATTGAACTGTGACTTCCTGGTTCATAGGTCAACACTCAACCACTGAGCAATGCCAGCCTGGCAAATTTCTTGCTTATTAATATTTATATTTTAATTTCTCAGCTGCTTTACAGTCTGTCATACTTTTTAAATACAACTGAAAAACATGATTTTTCATATCTTGCAGGGCCAACTGCTTTGCTTATTGGCAAATAAGTCAAAGGTTTAAGTGGACATGTTCATTTCATTAAAAAGCACAAGAAACGGACAGTTAACTTACTAAAGTTTAAATATGCTGTCCACTAGATCTACCATCTATTAAATAAGAATTTCTCCCACCTCCAACTGTAATGTGAATGAATTTATGTCCAATACCCAGATTCTTTAACTCTATTGCTCACTTGATGCGTTAATGGCTTAATTTTCAAGATAGCATGATTGTGTTAATTGTGGAAGATGCTACCATGATATAAATGGAAGGTTAAAACAAAAATCTAGTTAGATGTAAGATCTAACCAATAATGATAACCAGCCATATGCAACTCATAAGTAATCTGTAAATTTGAATAAATTTCTCAGCTTTTCTTAAAGCTTCACTACCAATATGTGGTGAAAATTAGATGTATACCCATGAGACAATAGAGAGAGGGTAGTATGGTTATAAGAAACACATTCTATATTCTATATAATCAACTTTAAAATATTTGTTTCCTCTGATTTCAGAATTACATACATTTTTAGAAAAAAAAATCTAGAAAAATTTTACTTAAAAAAAGTATTCATTTGATTTTACCATGCAGAGAAAATCACTGTTGCCCAGTGTTCCCACTGGTTACAGTTCTAGTCAGCACACTGAAGGTGGGGTGCGGGAGGCACCCAGTGAATGTGTCTCTATCATATCAATATTTCTATCTTTATCTCTCTCCCTGTCCTCTCCTCCTCCTTCCTTCCCTTCTCTCTGAAAAGCAATGGAAAAAATATCATCTGATGAGAACAAGAGAGAGAGAGAGAGAGAGAGAGAGAGAGAGAGAGAGAGAGAGAGAGAGAGAATATCACTACTGCCGTGGTCCGATGGCTCAGTTGGAGCATCATTCTATACACAAAAAGGTTAAGGGTTTGATTCCCAGTCAGGGCACATACCTAGGTTGATCCCCGTACAGGAGGCAACATATCAATTGATGTTTCCCTCTCCCTTCCTCTCTCTAAAATAAAAAAATCAATTAAAAAATTATATCCTTGGGTGAGGATTAAAAAAAGAGAGAAAGCCCTGGCGGGTGTGGCTCAGTGGATAAGAGTTTCGGCCTGTGAAAGAAGGGTCCTGGGTTCGATTCCTGGTCAAGGGCACATAACTCAGTTGCAGGATCCATCCCAGGCCCCGGCCCTGGGATGCAACCAATGGATGTGTCTCTCTCACATCAATGATTTTTTTCTCTCTCTCTCAAAAAAATCAATTGAAAAATATCCTCGGGCAAGGAGGAACAAACATAAAATTAAATATTTTTTAAAAAAGAGAAACAAAATCACTGTCAACGTAACCACACATTTCTTTTCAGTCCTCTTTTTCTTATTTGCAGTTTTGAGTATGTTTCATAAACTTTAATCCTTCATTATGGAAGTTAAAAACTTATTACCCCATTACACATCTTCAAGTTATTAAGCTTGGTTCCAAAACATGTTTTTGAAATTCTGATGAAGTCTACATTGAATATATAGTCAGTAGAAAACCCTAAATTTTCCAATTTAGTAACAATCTCTTTCTTCAACATTTATTAATGACTTTGGGTTTCTGTACATCTCCTTTTTTGGATTTACTCTATTCATGTTTTCTGTTATTTTTTTTTTAATATATTTTATTGATTTTTTACAGAGAGGAAGGGAGAGGGATAGAGAGTTAGAAACCTCAATGAGAGAGAAACATTGATCAGCTGCCTCCTGCACACCTCCTACTGGGGATGTGCCCGCAACCAAGATACATGCCCTTGGCCGGAATCGAACCTGGGACTTTTCAGTCTGCAGGCCAAAGCTCTATCCACTGAGCCAAACCGGTTAGGGCTCTGTTGTTATTTGAAGTAATATATATTCTTTCCTATACTGCATGTAGAAAAATTTAATTTTAATTACAAATGTGTAATCATCCCCCTCACTGAATATCTCACTGCGATAGCTTTTTAGTTGATTTTGCTGGCTTTTGCTGATTTTAGTTGATTTTGCTGGCTTTTGCTGATTTCCTTTACTCTAACTGTATTTATTAGCACTTCAAGAATATTGAATATATAGTTTACAGTTCCAGAACTAAGTTTGAAAGCCTTTACTTAAAAAAATTTAATAATACTGATAATAGAAGTTATCATATTATTGTCCTGATTTTAATCAGAATGCTCTAAGTGTCTACCACTAAATATTTTTGTTTAGATATGTGTATTTAAATTACCTTTTGAATAGATGTATATTTAGAATGACAATGTGTATTCCTTAAGTTCAATGGAAGATAACTATAATGATAGTTTTCCTCTGTCCTATTAATATGGCGAATTACATGAAGAGACTTGCTGATTTGCACTTGCAATTCTTTTATTTAGAACTTTTGCCTCACAATTCATGTGAGGTTTTCCAGAGACTTTCTTTTTATCCTAGGTCTAGGTATCAATATTATTATGTTAACTTCTTTTTCTGCTTGTTGTTGTTGTTTTTAATTGGAAAAAATTAGGTTGGTCTGGAACAAGCTAAATAAATTATCAGCAGCATCAACTGTTCTTTGAATAAACCCTAGTATCTGAAGGTGGTGGGAGTTTTTGTCTGGTGAGGCACTGATCGCTTTTCCCTATGATTGTCAAATAAAAAAATGACAACAGCTAATATAATAGTCATCTGGTGTAAATAAATCAAAATTATACCTATTTTTTGTCAGGTCAGCAAAAATTATATTTTCTTGTTTGCTACTGAATTTAGTTTATGTGTGTCATGAGATGAAAAATGTTGAAAATTACTGGTATAAGATAAAGTTATGATACCTTTTTTCCTATATGGATACCTAATTGACTAATAACACTTATTTGATTTTCCTTTCCCCACTGAATTGCTTTTTCATAAATTAGGTGACAGTATATGTGTCAGTCTGGTTCTGGACTGTTTTGTTCCACTGGTCTATTTGTCTATCCATATGCCAATACCATATTATCTTAATTGTTGCAGCTTGATATTTGGTAGTTTTAGTCCTCCAGATTTTCTTTCTTCTTCATGATTACTTTGGCATGAGACTGTATTTTATTTTTTCTTAATCCTCACCTGAGGCTATTTTTCCCACTGATTTTTTTTTTTTTTAAGAATGGAAGGAAGGAAAGGAGGAGGGTGAGGAAAGGGGAGAAGACAAGAGGGGGGAGAGGGAGAGAAACAATAGTCTGAGAGAGACACACTGATTGGTTGCCTCCTGCGTGTGCTAATTGATGCCAGGGATTGAACCTGTGAACCAGGAACATGCCTTTGACCAGGAATCAAACCCAAGATCCCTTGGTTCTCATTCTAACCATTGAGCAATACCAGCCAGAGCTTGATATTGTATCTTAAAAAAAAAAAATGTTTTTATTGACTATAGAGAGAAAGAGATGGAAACATCAATTGGCTGCCTCCTACTGGTTCCCTACTGGGGCATGAGCCCACAACCCAGGCATGTGCCCTGACCAGAATTGAACTGGTGACCTCCTGGTGCATGGGACAACACTCAATCCACTGAGCCACTTTGCCTGGATGATACTGAATTTTAATTTGTCTTTCAGTTGAGCATCTTTTGATGTTTACTGGCTATTCACATTTTTCTCTTCTATGTGCTGGCTGTTCAGGACTTCTGGAAATGAGTTGGTTATCCTTTATGTACTCATTAGTGATAGATCTTTCTGAGGAAATTCACCCCTTATCTGTCATATGCTGTAATTTGCTTAGTTTTTTCTTAAATGTGCTTATAATTTTTTATGTATTCAAAAGTACCAATTCTTTTTTCCCCTCCTAGGTTTTGAATTCATACTTAGAAAAGTCTTCCCCATGACAAGATGGCATTCTAGTGTTGGCAAGACAAATAACAAAGTACTTCACCTTTTATAACATTACTTATTTTTATGTTTGACATTTTAAAATTTTGTAAATTACCTTAAAAAATAGCCCTCATTGGTTTGGCTCAGTGGATAGAGCATCGGCCTGCAGACTGAAGGGTCCCAGGTTCAATTCTGGTCAAGGGCATGTACCTTGGTTGCGGGCACATCCCCAGTGGGGGGGGTGCAAGAGGCAGCTGATCGATGTTTATCTCATCGATGTTTCTAACTCTCTATCCCTCTCCCTTCTTCTCTGTAAAAAAATCAATAAAATATTTTTTAAATTCCCTTAAAAATAATGTCTTTAAAGAAATTTCAATCATTTCCCACTACGAGATACTGACTCAATAATGTGTTGATTCTTTTATTATTTCATTTGGCATATTTAAATCTTTAACCGCCGGGAATTCATTTTAGTATACAGTGTGAAGTAGAGGCCTAATTTTCCCCCAAATACTCAGTTGCCCAAGGTATTTTTGTATGTTTCCCCCACTTATTTATAATACTAGGGGCCCAGTGCATAAAAATTGGTGCACTAGGGGGTGGGATTGGGGGAGGGTTCCTCAGCCCGGCCTGTGCCCTCTCGGCAGGATGGTCTGGGACCCCTCGGGGGATGTCCACCTGAAGGTGTGCCTGGCCAGCCTGGGTGAGAGGCTGATGGCTGTTTGTAGGCTGGCCAAGCCCCCCAGTGGGGACCCTCACCCCATGGGGGTGTGACCAGCCTGGGTGAAGGGCTGAGAGCCATTTTCAGGCTGCCCACAGTCCCTTCAGGGTTCGGGTTCCTACTGGGGTGCCTGGCCAGCTTGGGCGAGGGGCTGAGGGCTGTTTGCAGGCTGGCCACAGCTCCCATTGACCCAAGGTCCCAGCGAGGCTGGCTGGAAGCAGGTTTCTGGGGTTTATTTATCATCTATAATTGAAACTTTGTTGCCCTGAGCGGAGGCCATAGCCTGCCTAGGCAGGCAGTTTCCTCCATCGCTGGCCTCCTGTTTGCTCTAGCTCCGTGGCTGCCAGCCACCATCTTGGCTGGGATAATTTGCATATCATCACTCTGACTGGCAGGTGGGCATGGCTTAGCTGGTGGGCATGGCTTAGCTGGTGGGCGTGGTTTGGGTGTAACGGAGTGAGGGTTGATTTGCATATTACTCTTTTATTAGATTAGATAACTTGATCACATATTAAATTCTTAAAATGCTTCGGTTTCTATCTTAACTGTCTACTTTGTTCTTTTTAAAAAATAATTTTTTTTTATTGATTTCAGAGAGGAAGGGAGAGGGAGAGACAAAAACACCAATAAGAGAGAATCACCGACCACACTCCCCCATGCATTTCTCCTACCGAGACTGAGCCCGCAACCCAGAAATGTGCTTGAAGGGAAATCAACCCATGACCTCTGGGTTCACAAGTCGATGCCAACCACTGAGCAACACGGGCCAGGCTAAATCTTCCCAGCAAGATCTCTAATGCTCCTGTCGACTATGTTCTGTAAATCAATTTCTCTGTTTTTGTGACACTGCTACAGTTTTAAAATATGTAGCTTTCTAATATAATTGACTGTCTTATAATGCACATCTCTCCTAATTATTGTGCATTTTCAAAATTTCCTTGGCTCATTAATTTTCATGCAATTCTTCCAGATGAATTTTGTATTTAATCAGTTCCCTATATCCAATAAAATCCTGAGTCTGATTCAAACTGTGATAAATTCATACCTTAAACTGAGATGAGTTGACATATTATAACCTTTCCATGTAGATATATGGTATGGCTCATTGAGTGTTGACCAGTGAACCAGAAGGTTACAGTTCAATTCCTGGCCAGGGCACATGCCAGGCTGTGGGAGGCAGCAAACAATGATTCTCTCTCATCATTGATGTTTCTATCTCTCTCTCCCTCTTCCTTCTTCTCTGAAATCAGTAAAAATATATTTAAGACAATTTTTTTAGTCCTAACCAGTTTGGCTCAGTGGATAGAGCATCGGCCTGCAGATTCAAGGGTCCCAGGTTCGATTCCAGTCAAGGGCATGTCCCTTGGTTGCGGGCACATCCCCAGTAGGGGTGCAGAGGAGGCAGCTGATCAATGTTTCTCTTTCATCAATGTTTCTAACTCTCTATCCCTCTCTTTTCCTCTCTATAAAAAAGCAATAAATTATATATTTATTTAAAAATTTTAATATATTTTTAAAGATATATGATATGGCTGGCTATTTATGTTCTTTTGTGCCCCTCCCTTATAAAGTTATCATTTTCAATTTATTAATCTTAAAAACTCTTAAATATAAAGAGTTCTTTAACTGTCAATTATGTTGCAAGAATTTTTTTCAATGTTACCAATTTTAAAATTATCAGATTAGTTGAGACAACTATATAGCTATACAATAGAAATATACCCAGAAAAAAGAAAAAATAACTGTAATACTAAATCAGACATGAATTCGTATGGTTTTCAGCATGAGACTTACAATAATTTTTTTTTAAAAAACCATTAAGTTTAAGACTGAAAATAAATAATAGAACAAATTACTAAAACACTTCACCCAAACAAAACTATGGCAAATATTATAATTGAAACAGGATACAAAGTATACCATTCAGCAGCTAAAATGAAAAGGAAATATCATACACTTCATTCTTTAAAGAACCTGGCCCTTTATTCTATTTGCTTTTACTTGGTATACAGTTTTACAGTTCCCTCTATTCACCTCATCCACTTTCTATACCTAAATGGTTTAGCGTTTCTGAGTAAAAACCATTTAGATCCAAATACATTACTTTGTAGGATATCACTTTTTATTGACCCATCTTTACCACCTGTCAATTTTTTAAAACATATTTTAGTGAACTTGCCTTCCCATATACCTCACCAGCCATTTCCAACTTCAGTTTAGTTTTCCTACATAAAAATCAGCACTCACCCTTACTATTAGATGATCATACCTCTTTATTCATGAAAATCATTCTTTACAAATTTACCTATGTTGATACTTTATGTCCTTAACTCTTTCCATCTGATGTTAAAGGAAGTGGTCTTTCCCCAACTCCAATTTATAACTGATACCTTAATTTATGCAACACGAAGGGGCAAGACTCATAAACTAATGTTCTTGCTTATAGACTTTGTTCCACAATTTCTTTCTTGCCTTACTGATATATTTATTTAACTTCTTACTGTTTTGGTTTCTGCCAGTCAGCCAATACAGACATCTAATGTCTTCCATTAAAAAAAATCCCTTCACATTTTACTCTTTGTACATTTCAACACCTGTCCCCCTGCCCATTTTAGGAGCAGTCAGCAATGCCTACTTTTCCACCTCCCATTCATTCCACAATCCCACCTCCTAAAGCTTTATGTGAAACCGGACCAAAACAATCAAGGATGGGGGCCATAGCTGGTTTAGTTCAGTACATAGAGCATCCAAAGGGTCCTGGGTTCGATTCCAATCAAGGGCATGTATGTATCTGGGTTGCAGACTCCTTCCCGGAGCAGGCCCTGTCAGGGTTCATGCAGGACGCAAGCAATCGATGTGTTTCTCTCACATCAGTATTTCTCTCTCTCTAAAAATCAATGGAAAAAATATCCTCAAGTCAGGGTTAAAAAGGGGGGGGAGGCCCTAAGGGAATTTTTGCTTCCACAAATACTAAAATTTTGCCTATGACTATGTCTATTGATGGAACTTGGGACTACTAGAGGGATCTAATTATGACTTTCTTCTTGGCTCTAAGAAAATGCAACTATAAACAGTAAGACCTTTAAATTTTTCACAAATTGGGCATGAGATGAGTATCTTATATGTATTAAAATGCTGAGACTCATATTTATGTGTTGATACAGTGTTTAAAATAAAATTCCTGCCCTAACCGATTTGGATCAGTGGATGGAGCGGCAGCCTGCGGACTGAAGGGTCCCAGGTTCGATTCCGATCAAGGGCATGTACCTGGGTTGGGGGCACATCCCTAGTGGGGAGTGTGTGCAGGAGGCAGTTGATTGATGTTTCTCACTCTCTCTCCCTCTCCCTTCCTCTCTGTAAAAAAAAAAAAAAAAAAAATCAAAAATTTTTTAAAATAAATAGAAATAAAATAAAAATTCCTTCTGCGGCTCAGTGGATAAAGCGTCGGCCTGCGGACTCAAGGGTCGCAGGTTTGATTCCGGTCAAGGGCATGTACCTTGGTTGCGGGCACGTCTCCAGTGGGGAGTGTGCAGGAGCAGCTGATCAATGCTTCCCTTTCATTGATGTTTTTAACTCTCTATCCCTCTCTCTTCCTCTCTGTGAAAAATCAATAAAGTATATTAAAAAAAAATTCCTTCTTATACTTCCATTTGATTAAAGATTGAAGTCCAGCTATTTTTATGAAAAGCTAATAAAAATTAGTTCTATAATGTCTTTCATAAAAACAATCTACCTCAAGATGCAAAATCTTTCCAAGCAAGAAAACAAGGTCTTGAAAGAACTAAATACTAGGTATGAGACCTTACCTAAACTACTCAACTTTCTCACCTCACACAGGGTTATACACTACTTTGAGGATTAAACAAGATAACATGTAAAAACACAGTTCCAGGAACATGTTAAATACCTTCTTTCACCTTAGCACAGTGCCATACTTCCAACAGACATACAATTATTAAGGGGTAAAAGTGTCCCAGAAAGAAGCACTATTTTTTTTTAAATATATTTTTATTGATTTCAGAGAGGGAGGAAGAGAGAAACACCAAGGATGAGAGAGAATCATTGATCGCCTGCCTCCCGCACACCCCCTACTGGGGACAGAGTATGCAACCTGGGCACATGCCCTTGACTGGAATGGAACCAGAGACCCTTCAGTTCGCAGGCTGATGCTCTATCCACTAAGCCAAACCGGCTAGGGCAAGAAGCACTATTAAAACTTTGTGGACTATGCAAAACAAAAAATGTGGCAAAAGCACAATCTGTTCATACTCACTAATAATAATCTTCAAATGAAAAACTTCAATTAGAAGCAAGGTACTAGAAGATATCCAAGTATTTAGAGGAAATCCAATTACTAAGTGTACTTTGATACAATTTCCAATGATTTTCTCTAAAAGTGTAAAAGATTGCATATGATTTAATAAATTGGACAGAGTTAGTACACAAAGTTGAAGCTTCCCAGTTGAGAAAGATAATTCTAACTCATCCTTTCCTGGGAGTTATGAATCTTAAATACACACTATTTCTTTAGATATACACAATGGTCAATATATCAAAGGGATTTGGAATCAAGGAAGGTCTCCCCCTCCCCCATAATACTATGAATGAGCAAGATGAATCTTCTCCAAACATTTGAACTTTTAGAATTGGTGTAAAGCAGTTGGCTTTAGCAGAATGCAGCAAGTCGGCTGCTTTCTAAAAAATTATTTTGAGGTGGAAAAAACAGGCAATCTTCCCAATAAAACAACTGCCATAAAACACCAAGCATTTACAAGAATATACACATCTGTTAAATATCAGTTTACACTGTCCCAGCCAACTTACAAAGCAAGAGGAAATATTTAAGGTCTAAGAAATAAATCATACTCTACTTTAGGTCAAATTTTGTATGGATGTCTACTGCAGAATAGGAGTTTTCCATGCCAATTCAAGGCAAGAACTGAATAATAAATCCACTGTTCACATTCAAATGTGGGGAGGAGTGGAAAAGAGAGACTCCAAGTCCATAAAGTTCTCCTCCCTCTAAAATCACTGCAAAAATTGTCCACGTCTAATGACTCTTACCCTTGAAACTCCTTGGAGAGTGACTTGCAGACTTTTTGTTGAGATTTTTGAGGGGGAGCGATTTAGGAATGCTACAAGACTGCAACTTCCAAATACATGAACATAATTTAAATTCTAAAGCTTTTTGTTTTGGGAAAGATCCCTCCCACTTTCTCCTTTCAAACAGTTTATCAACACTCCCATATTAATAAAATTCCCAATTTAACCCCAAGAATAAACGAAAACCAAAGCTTTAAAAAATGGGCGAATAAGGCACACGACTGTTTCCAGTAATTCCTCAACTCCCTCTCAATTAGGATGAGAAAAGAGAAACCAAGGAACACGAAGCAAAAAATAAATAAATAAATAAATAAATAAATACTCGGGAAGGAGGGAGGAGAAAGGAAAAAGTAGGAAGGGGGCCGGAAAGAGGGGTGGGGGAGGGGAAGCACAGCAAAAAGTCCAGCTGATGCTGACCATTAATTGGGAAGAGAGCGCAGGAAATATGCCGAAGACACAAGCTGGAAGGGAAGGAGAGGGACGCAATAGAGGAAGCCCACGCCAAGGCCTACCCACGGGGCGCCGAACGGGAGGGAACACCAAAGCGGGGACTGCTTTGGAAGAGAGACATCAAGGCCCAAGAGCTTGAAAGACAGAGACTATGGAGATGGGGCGTCTCTATACTGGCAACCCCGAGACCGCACCAGGTGTCTCGGGAGGCCATCCTGCTCCGAGGGGTGAGGGTTACCGCGGGGGTTCGCAGACGTGGAAGGGGGTGCGGCCCCACGGGTTGCGGCAGGAGAGCGGAGAGCAGGCCCCGGTCCCGTACCTTGTAGTAAACATCGAACTGGATGTTCTCGGGCAAGGAGCGGATGTCCCGGCGGGAGCGGATGTAGTTGTCCACGACGGCGGAGATGGCGGTGTTGTAGAGAGTCTCTGGGATCCACTCTAGTTCCACGGCCGCCATCTTCCTTCCCTCCTCCGCCGCCGCCTCCGCCTCCTCCTCCCAAAGGCCCCCGCCTCCCTCCGTAGCGAACTCCTCGGCGGCCCCGGACGATTCCGAGGGGCGGCGGCAGCCACGCGGGCACCCGGCGGAAGGGCACGGCCGCCCTGGCTCCTCTGGGGCGAGCTGGGGGGCAGCGGCGGCGGGCGGAGGGCCCGGGGGAGAGCGGGGCAGGGACCTGGGGACGACGGGCCCAGGCCTCACATTCCGGGTTTGAGAGAAACCCGGGTTCCGTCCTAGCGCGGATCCCTGCAGGGGCGGGGCTGCGTGCACGCCGTCATGACGTCAGCGCGCGCCGACGCGCTGCCGGGGAGGAATGCGGCAGGCGCAAAACTTGGAAAGCGCAGGGCCGGGATCCCCACCGCGGAGAACGTCCTTTCCAAGGGGCCGCGGGCGGGCGGGCGCCGTCCACTTTTTGCACCGGGACGAGTTATTCCAGCTTTTTTTACCCGCATGTTCCTAGTCAGTAGGACGCAGCAGTTTCCCTTTAGCAAAACCTGCCTTTCGTGCCTCAGGTAAAAGTTAGGATCCTCTTCTCACAAAAATGCACAATATGAGTACATTGAAATGTATGCATTCAGAGGATTCACATGATTCCAGAAACCCTTCCTTAGACCCCGGTCCCTAAGCCAAGGTCTAGGAACCAGGGGGTCAGGATGGAAGGGAGAGTTGAATTTCATTGTATAACCATTCGCACTGTTTGAACTCCCCCACCCCCGTCATTTTTTAAAAAAATATATTTTATTGATTTTTTACAGAGAGGAAGGGAGAAGAGGGATAGAGAGTTAGAAACATTGATGAAAGAGAAACATTGATCAGCTGCCTCTTGCACACCCCCCATTGGGGATGTGCCCGCAACCAAGGTACATGCCCTTGGCTGGAATCAAACCCGGGACCCTTCAGTCCACAGGCCGATGTTCTATCCACTGAGCCAAACTGGTCAGGCCCCCCAGCTCACTTTTAAATATATTTTTTATTATTGATAATATTACAGATATCTCCCATTTCCTCCCTCTTTGCCTCCCTTCTCCCAACCCCTTCCCACCCCACCAGGTCTGCACTACCCTATTTCCAATGTCCATGTATGAGTTCTTTGGTTTATCTCTTCTCCTCCCACTAACCCCACATCGAGGTATGTCAGCCTGTTTTCTGCCTCCCTGCTACGTGACTTTTTTTAAAAAACCATATTTCTTTTTCCAAACAAATGTTAGCAACAACAAAAAGAACTCTTGCTTTAGAAGACTTTGGTAGGAAGGTTAGCCTGATTGTGGAATTAAGAAATGATGGTGCCATGGCCAACTAGCTCAGTTGGTTAGAGCTTCCTCCCCATAGGCCAAGGTTGTGGATTCCATCCGGGGTCAGGGCACTTACAAGAATCAACCAATGAACTCATAAACGAGTGGAATAATAAATTGATGTCTCTCTCTTTCTCTCACTTCCTCTCCTTCCTTTCTCTCTTTCTCTGAAATCAATTTTTAAAAAATACAAATGCCCAGTTACATTTTAATTTCAGATAAACAATGATAGTTTTTTTTTAATATAGGTATGTTACATGCAGAACTTTTATCTACTCACTCTGAGTCACTATAGGCTTAAACCCCAAGAACTGGTTGAACAGAGAAACCAGTGGAAACTAGGCCATTTTTATTGTGGACCACCCTCTATTGAGGAAGAAATGTACTTCCTTGTACCCTAGGGAATTAATGAATCCCAGCAGAGTTTGATATGAACTCAATACTTATGTAAATACTGGCTTTCCTGTTTTGGATGATAGCATAGCATCTGAGTTTTTAGTGGTCAGAGCCAGATCATAAAGAGGCTTAAATGTAATGCTAATAACCTTGCACTATTCCCTATCTTGAATAGGGAATCCTTATAGGATTGTATGAGAAGTAAAAGGATCAGAGTAGCCCTAACTGGTTTGGCTCAGTGGATAGAGCATCGGCCTGGGGTCTCAAGGGTCCCAGGTTCGATTCCGGGCAAGGGCATGTACCGTGGTTGCGGGCACATCCCCAGTGGGGAGTGTGCAGGAGGCAGCTGATGGATGTTTCTCTCTCATTGATGTTTCTGACTCTCTATTCCTCTCTGTAAAAAAAATCAATAAAAATATATATTTTTTTTAAAAAGGATCAGAGTGTTGGAGGTCTAGAATTTTGCATTGCCAGCTGCAGGATATAAGGAAGAGGTCTGCTAACTGTCATGGCCGCCTATACATTTTGGCAGACAGAGGTCCTTTGTATCACAAAGTTATCCTTATAGCCCACCAGGTCCCCTTTAAGCCTTGACTACTGGTAGCCTCAAATTTAGCAGGAGGCCTTGCACCATAAGAGCTATATAAGACATGAAGTAGAACCAAAAAGAATTCTGAGAATCCTAAGAGGTGATACACATTGTGACCATTTTTAGATTGCATTTTCTCCTATCATCAAGGTGTACCTTCCTGTGGAATCTGCTTAGATTGTGTCTGCTTCAACAAATAGAGTATAGGAGAAGTGATGTTAGGTAAGAAAAGGACATGCAGAGTCCACCATGTTTTCTGGAATACTCACTCTTGGATTTCTAAGCCACCATGTAAAAATTACCCTGTGACCATCATGCTCTCAGAAAGCCCAAGCCACATGAAGAGACTGTATATAAACTCTCTGGTCAACAGTCCCAGCTCGGGTACCAGTTGTTTCAGTGAAGAGACCTCCAATGATTCCAACTCCAAGATATTGACAGATGAGGTGCCAAGTGTATCATGGAGCTGACACAAGCATCCATGTTCTGCTCTGTCTGAATTCCTGACCCACAGGACCATAATAAAATGGTAGTTCATTTATTAAGGTTGGGGTGGTTTGTTATGCCATGATAGATCACCAGAACACCCCATTCCAATCCCCTAAAGTTTTCAGGAACCCACTATTTTAGAATGCATTTGAACCTATTTCTTCTTTGGGTTATATAATACTAACCATATGAATCTGTTCATGAAAATGATACAATTCATAACCTGTAGTGGACAATTTTCTTAACTTTCTGCTACACTATTCATAAGAGTGAACTGCCTAAACATAGAATATCAAAATGGAGACAATGATTTTTGTCCTAAATGTGAAGAGTTTTTTTCAGAGACCTTCAAGTCAAAATCCACATATTCAACACCCAAGTACAGACCAACAATCAATCAGATGGACCTCATAAACAGAGTCATTAAAGCATGTCTATCACACCACACACCATATAGGCAAAATGACTGTTCTGTAACTTTAAGCCATTACAGAATAGAGCAGGGCTTTGCCAAAAAGTTCTTGTCACTTGAGAAACAATGCAGCTAGAAAATCCGGCTCAATTCTCAGCTCTTAGTACCATTACCCATATTTGCAGAAAACTTAAGAGTTTCATGAATATGTTCATAGTTACTGTCCATCTTGTCTTGGCCCCTTTAAATTCACCCTGCTTGCTACACGTGGCATTCTGTCTCCAAATTTAACCTAGAATGCTATCTACCTTCTTGATCTCTACTGTTTTCATTAACATACATAACATCCCCATGTGGTCCTAAGAAGCAATGGTTAATGTACCCTTTCATTTGCCAGTCTTTGTGCAAATGCCAACTTAATTTATAGATGTTTCTTCACAAGTTCAAATAAACATGTACTAGTATAAGGATGTCTATCTTACCACATATATATCTTGTTTATGTGGTAAGATACTAGTTTTAAAATATGAATAGTAATCCTTCCCGCCCATTGAGGCAGCAGATAGAATAGTTCCATACCCATTTGTTTTAAGTTGGAAAACACAAAAGAGGGAAACAGGGAGCCTTTGCTTTGCTTTTGCTTTTCAAAAATCTAGGCCCTGAAGAGAAACAGAAAGAACACTTATGCAAAGACAATACAGTAGATTTGATCAATAGAACTTCCCCATCCCTTACACCAGCCAGTTTCCCTGAAAAGGAAGAAGGGGGAAAGCCCAAAGTAGGAAGTATAGAAATGTGATTGTAGAGGAAGTATTTTACACCCTGCTCCTCACTACCACTATCCTTCCCCCCCACAGCTCTGCTTGGGTCCTAGAGTAGGAATGAAAAGAAAAAGAAAAGATTTGGGGGCATCTGAGTGCAGAGGGTTTACTTTCATAAGAAGAGTCCAGAAAGGCAGTAAGAATGAACAGTGGGAATAATCTAATATTTTTAATATTTCATTTTCTTTTTTACTAGCTTCTTAGTTATTATTTTTTCAGTGATTTCTCTAAGGCTAATAATATCTATTCTTAACTTATCAAAGTCTATTTAGAGTCAATACTGTATCTCTTCCCCCTTCCCACTTTCTATTTAATACTTACCTTACTTATCTCACACTTCCTGCTTCACAATGAAATAAATTTCTAGCAAATAAAAATTTACAAATAAATTTCAGAAAGGAAGGGAGAGGGAGAGAGTTCAGAACACTGGTTATAAAGATGCTCAAGGAACTTAGTGAGAACTTCAGAAAAGAGCTAGTAAGCATAAAAAGACATGAAAACCATTAAAAAAGAACCAGTCAGAAATGAAGACTAATAACTTAAATTAAAAATGCACTAGAGCCCTAGCTGGTTTGGCTTAGTGGATAGAGCTTTGGCCTGAGGACTGAAGGATCCCGGGTTTAATTCTAGTCAAGGGCATATGCCAGGGTTGCAGGCTTGATCCCTAGCAGGGGCGGTGCGGGAAGCAGCTGATCAATAATTCTCTCTCATCATTGATGCTTCTGTCTATCTCTCTCCCTCTCCCTTCTTCTCTGAACTCAATAAAAATATAATAACTAGAAGTGATTAACAGAAGATTAGATGAAACAGGATTAAATCAGTGATTTGGAAGGCAAGGTAGCAGAAAACACCCAAACAGAACAGAAAAAAAAGGAATAAAAGAAATGAAGATAGTGTAAGGGTCTTCTGGGACAACATTGAGCATGACAACATTTGCATCGTTGGGATAACCAGAAGGAGAAGAGAGAGAACAAAGGATTGAGAACCTATTTGAAGAAATAATGACTGAAAAGTTCCCTAACCTGGCAAAGAAAATAGAAACTATTGGAAAAGAGAAGCTCTCTTCCTCTACTGTGACTCACATCTAATAAATAGACCATGGTGGAAGCGATGCTATGTACTTCCAAAGACATAGCTTTCATTTGATACTCTCCTTGAATCATTCTGGGTGAAGCCAGCCACCATATCGTGAGGATACTCAAGCTGCCTTGCAGAAAGGACACCGAAGAGAGGACCTGAGGCATCTTCTTCTCCCAGAATATTCCAAACAAATTCTGTACTGAATTTTTACTTCCATTTTTTTATTCAGTCTCCATAGAGACTGTCAAAAATTGCCAATGCTGACTATATGTAATTGCCTCCTGGTTCATAGGTCGATGCTCAACCACTGAGGCACACCGGCCAGGCCTTGATCTCATTATTTTTAATGGCTCTAGAGTCTTCCATTAGAGAGATGTTTATCATTTTATGTAAATGTTTCCCATTGGTGTAGATACTTACATTGCACTTAGGTTTTTATTCCTATTATATTGCTGTAATGAACAACCTTGTACATATATCTTTTTCTATTTGTATGAATAAATCTATAAGGTACATTTCTAATAGAGAAAGTAGGTGCTTTAAAAGGAACACGCATTGTAAAGGTTGATGGGCATTGTCATATAACCCTGCCAAAAAAACTGTACAATTTGCATTTTCACCAATAAGATATGATTGCTTAATTTCCATAACGTGGAAATTCTTTGGGTGTAATTGATTTTTTACATTGCTGCCTCTCTAGTAGGTATAAACTTTTTTCTTTCTGCTGAATATACCTGAACTTTTAAATTATTAGTGAAGTTGAAAAGCTTTTCATATTATTAGCTATTTATTATGTTTTATGAGCTACCTATTTACATTCTTACTTTCCTCCCACCCAACCCAGAGAATGACTTATTTCTAATAATATATATTAAGAATACCAACCCTTCATCAAGTGATGCAAAATATTTTTTCTGATTTGTCGTTTGGAATTTGTATTTATGGTGATTTTTAGCCTATGAGTAAGTAGCTTAAATTTTTACATGTTCGGTTCATGTTTTTAATGTTTTCTAGTATCTCATCAGACTTGCAGTCCTGTAGGAAAATTTTTCAGAATTTGTTCTGTGCTGATCATTTTGTATCATTTTTTTTCCTGGAACACAGTGTACTTTTTGGATGTTCCAGGGGAGGAGATCAAGGTAATGTCAGACTAGTCCTGCCCACACATCCTGGGCCAGCCTCCCATACACAGGCTTAAAGCAACTAAGACAAGTAGTCTAGCTCCTCAAGGTCTCTATGAATGCCTCTTTCATACTGGTCTCTAAAGCTTTGAAATGGGTCAAAGCAGAACATTCACTTTTCATCCAGCAGCCTCATTATATACTACACTAGGGGCCCGGTGCACAAAAATTTGTGCACTCGGGGTGGAGGGAGTCCCTCAGCCCGACCTGTGCCCTCTCACAGTCTGGGACCCCTCAGTGGATGTCCTATGATGGCCCCAGTCTGCCAGGCGCCTTTTGTGTGTGTGTGTGTGTATGTGTGTGTGTCACCACTGGGGACCTGCCCCCAGCCCCATCAGAGGCTCTGAGCAGTCCTCCTGTGTGTGTCTACCTGCCGGGGGCCTGCCACCAGGCACACCGTGGAGGCTTGGAGCAGGCACCCCCTCTATGTTGATCTCTCAGACTCTTGCCCTCTCCTGCATGTTGTTCTCTTTTTTGAGCGTGGCCAGGGCTGGGTGCGGCCTGCCTCCCAAGCTTGCCTACTGCCCATCTTCTTCCAGCCACCAGAAAGCAGGGAAAACCCCGCCT
>PVJC01031030.1:0-20838 GCA_004026665.1 Murina feae
CCTTGCTTTCCCACTTCCTGGTGCCCTGGTGCCCTGGTGCCACTTCCAACTGCCAGCATAGGCAGGCAGTTGCAACAGAACCCTTTGGTTTGCTCTAGTTCTGTGGCTGTTGGCCTCCATCTTGGCTGGGTTAATTTGCATACAGCCGCTCTGATTGGCTGTTGGCCTCCATCTTGGCTGGGTTAATTTGCATACAGCCACTCTGATTGGCTGGTGGTAACGGTCACATTTGCATGTTTCTCTTTTATTATAGAAGATAATGGTATCCATAACACATTACTGACCCTGTTTTTCTATTTTTCCTTCTCTCTCTTAGACTGTAAATTTTTGAAGCCTGATGTCACCTAATTTATAATTTTGTTCACAGGACCTTGCAACATATCCAGCATAAGCATGTGATAGGTGCTTTTATGAGCATTAGTTAAATAAGTAAATGAATGAATAAATTACTAGTCCAATGAATTCAGTCTCTGACACCACATAGCTTTGTTGTTTATGAATTACAGGTCCAATAGGCATGTACTTCTCTGGCTTGACAAAAGAGGTTATGAGGCTTGCTGAAAAGTCATACAATAAAGATAGTTAGCACTTCTCTGTTTTGTGACTATTTATGTTTTCACGTGCATATTTTATGTCTCTAATTAGAATTTAATGATCAAAATATAAAGGAAAAGCAATTAGCATTATGGGTTACCAGGAAGGTCAGAGATGAAGTCATTATTAGTCAATAATGATTCAAAATAATCTCCTGAGGGGTGACAAGATTGTTTTAACAATTCCATAGCTAAATTTGGATATGAGAATCTACAAAAAGCTAAGAGATCTGTAAATTAAAGAGGAATTGTTACTTTGAGTCATTTGTTGACTCACCAGCAGGGCCAGTTTATGCAAATTTAATTAGTACAGAAGCACATACAGGCTTTCAGTAAAGCCATTTCACCTGGATGATTGTCATTATATCACTTAATATATATGTAACCAGAAACACCTATCTATTACATTATAACCATAGACATAGAGGTCTATGAATATAGGTTTATAGGACATAAACCACAGATTTATTAAAGAAAAGATTAGCTGTTTTAGGAATTGACTCTAACATGTATATTAAAACTATGTTTGTGTGTGAAGAAAAGCAGGATCTCATACCAGATCTGAGAAAAAAGAGAGTGATTGATGTTGTATTATAATGACAGCAGGAGCTTGAAATGAGATAGAATCATTTTTCTTACAATTAATTTCCTGGGAGTCACATGAACATTTGAGAGCTAAAAACAGTAACACCCTGTCTGAGCCCCTGTGCATATCACTGGGAGATGTTATGCCACATCTGTGGCTACCAAACATCCTGGAAAGCCACCGTCCCTGCTGTGGAGGAGCATTGGTAACATGCTGGCATGTTATACTGAAAGAAGTACAGAATTCAAGTGTAGGCTTTCTCCATCCAATTGTAAATCCAGCTCTTCCATTTGTGAATATTCCCCTTCTTCCTACACCCTTCAATGACTCCTAGTTCCTAAGATCTCACTCTTTTGAGGAGTATGCCAGGGTGATTGTAGCTCTCAGAAAATTGGTTTCTATTCAGTCCTCTGTTTGTCCATGTCTGATTAATTCAACAGAACTTCAACATTTTAGGGAAGTTCAAGTGACCATGTCTTGTCATTTTGGTTTGTCTGACAAGGCCATTAGCAGGACTAGATAGATATTAACAGCCATTTGCCTCTGTGACAATAAGGTTTAGGGCTTAGGTTGCATTTTTCCTGATGCTAAAGACCCAAGCACTTCAGCAACATTATCAGTGACAATGCCTCCCCTGCTACTGACAATATCACCAATAGTAACAAAGATGTCTACCTAGTTCATCTTTCCCAGGTTCCTCCAGGCCACTGGTATCCTGGAGAGAAATGTGCTCAAAACTGCAGTAAACATAACATGGACTACTACTATTTGTTCTCACCTGCCCGACATGTTACTGGCTTTGGCCCTTGCCGCTTTTAACATATTTGAAAGAAATTGCTGAAAGATACATATCTCATTCTAATATCTCTCACTCTTTTTGATCTACACTTTAAAAGTCATGCTCACCACATTTAATCCCTTAGATTAAATGTCTCAAATAAGTAAACTCTAGGAATCCGCTGGTCTTGGTTGCCAAACTACAAATTCAATTTAAGTATTCTGTCTCAGAGAAGTTTCTCACGACCACTCCATTTTGTTCTTTTATAGTACTTTATAATTTTTGTTAGTAATTAACAATATGTGTCTTTTTTGTTTGTATTTCCTCCTCCACCCACTCCCCCCTTGTGCCCCCTCACCCCCACACACACTGGATGGAAGTTCTACCTTTGTGGACCTTTTCTGATGCATTCTCCACAAGGTGACCAGTGCGTAGAAGAGTGTCTAACACATAGTAGGTCAATAAATACCTTTGAGTGCAGGAATAAATTAGCTTGCAGATGGAACCCATCCCCAGCTCACTGATAATTGGTACTGATAATGTATTTTTCCCCTTTTCCACCCTCATATCCCACTAACCCTAATGATAGTTTTGGAGTCCCTGAAAGTGTTTTCTCTGGTCTTGTAGGTTTTTATGCTTTTTCCGTGTTTTTTCTAAATCTTAATTTTTTTTAACTCTGTTCTCTCTTTTTTATCTTTTAGTTCACCTTGCGGAGGAAATTGCAAAAGGTGGAGAAGAAGAACGACATAGGAAGAAGGGCTGAAAGAAAGAGAAAGGTTCCCTGTGAGGAGGCAGGGCATTGTTCAGAAAAGAGCATGGATTTTAGAGTTAGAATACTGAGTTTAACTCCTAGCTTGGTCAGATCATTCAGCACCTTTATGGCTATGGCAAGTGGTATAAATTCTCTAAGCCTCATCTACAAATTGGGGTCAATAATAGTATCTACCTGATGGGGCTGTTGTGAGGATTAAATGACCCAATCTATCTAAAAACAATGTTAATTCTGTCTCTGCTTCTGTATAGCTTATTTCCTTATTTTCCTTTCTTATCTAGTTTTCCTTGAGGAAAAAACAGAATGTTTTCACAACTGAGATGCATAATACTTTGCTGCCCCAACACTGGCCCCTCCCCCCACCCATACCTCAATTCTGGTCAAAGCAAAACCAAAAACAAATGAAAATCACACGTAAAAACTAGACTGTCAGGTCTGGAAAGAATTTCGAAAGATCTTCTCTCAGAACAACGTTCTACCTGCTAGTTAAACATTACATACAAAGGTCGCCTTGGCAAACACTACTGCTCTTTCACAACTTTTACAGCCTGCCTCTTGGAAGAGCGATTCACAGAACTGATTGCTAAAGAATATGAATCCTTTTGAAAGTAATCATCTTTATGAAATTATCCTGAAATATTAACAACAACTACCACACATTGAGCACACAGTATGTGTAACTCACTTGGATAAATAGTTTATATACTGCCTTATGTAATCCTCACAACAACACTTGGAAGTAATACCTTCGTTATCCTTGTTTTATAGTTTGGGAAACAAAAGCTGAGATGAGTTAACTTACTTGCCCAGAATTTCTACAGCTAGGAATGAGGGGAGTTGGGGTTTGAACAGAGGAAATTTGCCACTAGAGCCTAACCATAACACTTCTCAGCCAACCTGCCAGGCTCTTTCTTAAAACCCTTCAAGTGAGCCCTATTTTGATAACATTAGAATTAACCTAATCTCTCTGTCAATGTGTTTTCATATTTGTTATAGTGACGTGTACCTTCTTCTACTTCTTACTCTACACTCAGTATTCTCATCAAGTTGGCACCTCAATATCTACCAACCAGTCTATGCTTCTGCCTTTTCTCAGGTTGTTTTTTTTAATCCTCATCTGAGGATATTTCCCATTGACTTTTATTTTTTATTATTTTTAAATATCCCACTGACTCTTAGAGAGAGTGGAAGGGAGAGAGAGAAACATCAATGTGAAACACATCAATTGGTTGCCTCCACACATGCCCTGACCAGAGCTCAGGATCCAGCATGCAACCGAGGTACATGCCCTTAATCTGGGACCCTTCAGTCCGTAGACCAATGCTCTTTCCACTGAGCCAAACCAGCTAGGGCTCTCAGGTGTTTAATCTGTCTAGAAAAGCCACTTTCTAGGCTACTCCAGTGGTTCTCAAACTTTAATGTGTACCAGCATCTCCTGGGTGCATTTGTAAAACACAGATTGCCCTTTTTTGGTTCTGTCCTGATTATGGCCACTACCCTCATAGGTCTTCTTACAACCTATACCCTTAGAAAAAAAAGAACTCTGGAAACAACACAACAAACACAATGGAAGTCTCTAAAATTTGGAAAGAAGACGGTAGACTGTCCATAGACTTCAGGAATTGAGAGTAACAATTTGCCTGGGATTTCCTATTGCTTACCACACATCTCATCAGGGCTTTGCAGAAGCCTCCAATCTGGAACCGCCAACAGGCACAGATGAGAAAATAACAACAGAAAACTCTAAGAAGATCCTATATCCCTTAGCCAAATCCCTGAGAAAAGGGTGCCCTAAAAAAACCAGACAATCTTTTTGACAATACCCACCCTACTTCATTCAAACACCAGTGGCAACTGTCCCACAGACACACTTCTGTTCAAATCCCAACTTCCCTAGTTCCTAGCTGTAGGAATTCCAGGCAAGTAACTTAATTCATGGATTTGGCAGCATGGAGTGGGGAGCTAATCTCCCTCCCTTCCCAGGGAACCAGATGACATTACTCTCTCTCTCTCTCTCTCGCTCTCCAAGGAGTTTTGCAGGTACACTTAAGAATTTGATCTTATATTCCCTTCCAGAACCAGTCAGCACTCTGATTACACAGCCAGGTGGTTTGGGCAAGTTAATCTTCTAATCAGGTAGTGCTTCAATGACCACTCAAGGGTAGGGTCGGCAAGTATGAACAGTGATGTTAGAATGTCCCCCAATAGAATTGTGAGGTTCTTTGATTCCCTGGCCAGGATAGTATCAACATGGTTCAGTGGTAAACTGATCCTCCATCTCCACTATGCATCAGTGAGACTGAGCAGGGTGGTCTGAGTCAGGGCTTTCCAGCATTCCACTTTCCCTCCTTCCCTGGTGTCAGCAGACCCAATGGGGAGGTGAACTTCTACATCCCCTCTGCAGCTGGAAGACTGAACTAGGTAGTGTGATGCCGGATTAGTGAGAACTCTCAACCCCACCACCACTTTCAACAGGGTCAGGTGGAAAGCTGAGCCTTCACTCTCATCTAGCATCAATGAAAATGGTTGTGTGAGGTGGTATAAATAACACTTCCCTTCTTTCTTACCCTTGTGCTAGTGAGCTGAGTGGGGAATGAAATTCACCACTCCCTCTTTCAAAGGCTTCAAAGAGGTAAAGCAAGGCAGAATGAGGTGGGAAATGAGATTAGTCAACATTCTACTTTTCCTCATCCTCACCATCCCCAGTTCAGGAGGATCAGAGGGGATGTGAACTCCCACTGTCACTGTGCGTCAAGAAGATTGTGTAGCCCTAGCTGGTTTGGCTCAGTGGATAGAGCATTGGTCTGAGGACTGAAGGGTCCCAGTTGCAATTCTGGTAAAGGGCACGTGCCCAGGTTTCGGGCTTGATCCCCAGTAGGGGGTGTGCAGGAGGCAGCCGATCAGTAATTCTCATCATAGATGTTTCTGTCTCCCTTTCTCTCTCCCTTCCTCTCTGAAATCAATAAAAACATATTTTAAAAGAGAAGGTAGTGTACGTCATCTTTGTGCCTCTATCTGAAGTCAGCAAGGTTCAGTCAGGAGCTGAGCTTACACACCCACATAGAGGTAACAAAGTGGTGTAAATTGGTTGCCCATTTTCACTAAGAAAATATTAAAAGTGCTAAGGACACAGCTAAACTTCCACCCCCTTTTCAGCAATAAGGCTTTCCGTTTGAGGCAGTGTTCCACTTTTGCTGGAGTGGAATCAGTGGTGTCCAGAGGATAAGTAAACACACACATTCACTCCACCTTTATGATATGCCTAAACAAAAAGCGAGGAGGAGGAGGAGGAGGAGGAGGAGGAGGAGGAGGAGGAGGAGGAGGAGGAGAAGTTGTTTAAAAAGGGATCTGCAGCCTCATTATGTCAAAAGTATCAGGATACAATAGGAAATATTTTGTCATACCAAGAACCAGAAAAATTACAAATTAAATAAGAAAAGAAAACCCACAAGTGTCAACAATATATGAATCAGTGTTAAAATTAACTGAAAAGAATATTGAAGTCATCACAAAAATGTTTCAACAATTAATTATGAAGTCTCTGTAAACAAACTAAAAATAGCAAAGCTTAGCAAAGATGTAAGTTATTAAAAAGTATAAATGGAAATTATAAAATAGAAAAATCTCAGTGGTACAATGAAGATGACAGAGAGCATAATCAATTAACTGAAGAAGACATCGATAGAATTCACCCAATCTGAACAATGGAAAAAAATAGACTGAAAAGAAAAGAACAGAGCCCTTACTGGATAGCTAAGGTGGTTGGAGTATCACTCCAAAACACTAAGGTTGCAGGTTCAATTGCCAGTAAGGGCACATACAAGAATCAAACAATGCATAAATAAGTGGAACAACAAGTTGATATTTCTACCTCTTTCTCCATCTTAAATCAATAAAAAATTTAAATATTTTAAAAAAAGAAACAAGAGACTCAAAGAAAGGCAAGATGAGAAAATAATGAAGAGTTAACAATTATATAACAGAGTCCCAGAAGAGAGAGAGAGAGAGAGAGAGAGAGAGAGAGAGAGAGAGAGAGAGAGACTGAAAACGTATTGTAGGAATAATGGCTGTAAACTTCCCATATTTAGCAAAGATATAAACGTAAAAATTTAAGAAGCTGAGAAAAAAACAAAATTTTGATAGACCAAAAGACCTCCATGCCAAAACACATTATAGTCAAATTCTTAAATCTAAAAACAAAGAAAAAAACATTTAAAACATCCAGAAAGAAATCTATGAAGAAATGTGAAATGTAAATTTCTTTAACCACGTTTAATGGTTGAAGCAAAAATTATAACATCACCAGATGTGGTGTTGAAAGTATGTAGAAGAAATATTTGTGACCATTTTATTTAAAAAATGGGGAGGAGAAAATAAACTAAAAGGTTGTAAGATTTCCACACTTCACTTGAAGTGGTAAAATGTTGATAGCAGCAGACTTGATAAATTATGTCTGTATATTGTAATAACTAGAAAAAAACACTAATAACACTATTTTTTTAAAAATATATTTTATTGATTTTTTACAGAGAGGAAGGGAGAGGGATAGAGAATTAGAAACATCAATGAGAGAGAAACATCGATCAGCTGCCTCCTGCACACTCCCTACTGGGGATGTGCCTGCAACCAAGGTACATGCCCTTGACAGGAATCAAACCTGGGACCCTTGAATCCACAGTCCGACACTCTATCCACTGAGCCAAACCAGTTAGGGCACTAATAACACTATTTAAAATGGTATACTAAAAAACTATAACTTGGTGCAGCCACTATGGAGGACGGTATGGAGTTTCCTAAAAAAATTAAAAATGGAACTCCCATTTGACCCTGCGATCCCACTTCTGGGAATATATTCCAAGAAATCAGAAACACCAATCAGAAAGGATATATGCACCCCTATGTTCATAGCAGCCCAATTTACCATAGCTAAGATTTGGAAACAGCCTAAGTGCCCATCAGCAGATGAATGGACTAGAAAACTGTGGTACATCTACACAATGGAATACTATGCTGCTGTAAAAAAGAAGAAATTCTTACCATTTGCAGCAGTATGGATGGAACTGGAGAGCATTATGCTAAGTGAAATAAGCCAGTCAATGAAAGAAAAATACCACATGATCTCACTTATTTATGGATAATAAAGACCATTATAAATTGATAAACATAAACAGATACAGAGGCAGAACAGCATTGAACAGACTGTCAAACTACAGCTGGAAGGCTCGGGAGGGTTGGGGGAGGAGTTAAGAGATCAACTGAAGGCCTTGTATGCATACATATAAGCATAACCAATGGACACAAGACACTGGGGGGTAGGGGAGGAGGGGGAAGGTCAAGGGGAAAAAATGAAGACTTATTTAACACTCTTTGTAATACTTTAAGCAATAAAACAAAATAAAAAACTATAACTAAGTCAAAATGAAGTATTAAACATACTTAAGGGAAAGGCAATAAAAGTAAAAGAGGAATAAAATTCAGAGAAAAAAACAAACAAATAATAAAATAGCAGACTTAAAACCTAACATATAAATAATTACCTTAAGTGAAAATTCTCTAAATGTAACAATTAAAATACTGATATTGGCATAGTGAATTTTTAAAAAACATGATACAGCTATATGCTGTATAGAAGAAGTAAAAAGATAGAAAAAGATATCCATGCAAACATTATCTAATCTAAAAGAGTAATATGCAAATTGGTCTCACTCTGTTATACCCACAAGCCATGTCCAGCAACCAATCAGGAGCAAATATGCAAATTAACTCAACCAAGATGGAAGTGCCCAGTCTGCCTCAGCCCAGCAACTGAAGTAGCCAGGCCTGTTAGCCAGGCAGGTGGTGAGGGAGGCAGGGGGTGGGGGGACCAAAGGGCAGAGCCATCAATCGCAAGAACCTGGGAGGGGTGGAGCCGGCGATCGCAGGGGTGGGGGGGGGTCTTCTGCCAGGCCTGCAGACTCAGGCAGAGTCCCCCAGCCTGGGAAGGGGCAGAGCCGGCCATTGCCTGAGTTGGGGCGTCTTCTGCCCATGTCTGCATCCTAGGCCAGAGGCTACAGGCCTGGGTAGGGGTGGAGCTGGGTTTGGAGGGGCAGGAGCGGAGCCGGTGATCAGAGTTAACTACAGAGGAAACACCTTTTTTTTACCACTCATTGGCTAAGCTCCCTGTATGCCACTGGTAATATTCTTAGTAACTTGGGTAATAAGAATCCCTAAAGGTGATCTAGGGTTTTTCCACCACACTCCTGGACAAAAAATATGAAGGTCCATTGCTGGAGGGCTAAGAAATGTCATATCCTGCCCTAACCGGTTTCGCTCAGTGCATATTGCCTCAGCCTGCTGACTGAAGGGTCTGGGCTCAATTCTGACCAAGGGCATGTGCCTAGCTTGCAGGATCCTCCCTGGCCAGGGCCCAGGTCAGGGCATATGCAGGAGGAAAACAATCAAAGTGTTCCTCTCACTTTGATGTTTCTCTCTGTTTTTCCATTCTTTTCCACATTCTCTAAAAATCAATGGAAACATATCCTCAGGTGAGGATAAAAAAAATAGAAAGAAATGTCATATCCTATGAAAGACACATCTTGAAAATGCCTAAAGAAAGTTGTCATTTTTTTCATGGTGAAGGGACTGGAGTCCGTGTTAATGAAAACACCTTGGTGGCTGTGGTGATTGGCAGTGGCTGTAGCAGCGGAGTGATGGGGCTGGTGCCTTCCCCTGATTAGCCTGGATGCCTCCCACAAAGGGAGTGGGCCTAAGCCATCAGTAGGACATCCCCTGAGGGCTCCCAATATGTGAGAGGGGGCAGGTTGGGCTGAGGAACGCCCCCCCCCAGTACACGAATTTCGTGTACTGGGCCCCTAGTATTTTATAAAAGCAAGAATCACCACATTAATATCAGAAAAAGCAGATCTTAGAGCATATAAAATTACTAGTAACAAAGAAGGACATTACATAATAATAAAATAAATAATTTATCAGAAGGACAAAATGACCATAAATATGTACCTACAAAACAACAGAATCTCAAAATACATGAAGCAAAAAAGGAGAGGTGAAAGAAAAAATAGACAAACCCATAACTATAACATAGGTTTCAGTACCCCACTCATAATGATCTGTAGAGGTAGACAGAAAATTAGAATGACTGGAGAACTGAACAGTAGAATCAACTAACAGGATCTAATTGATATACACAGGAAACTAGTCACTAACAACAGAACACATTTTTCCAAAATAAAATAAACTATATCTTAAGCCATAAAGCAAACATAAACAAATTTAAAATATTTGAAATCATACAAACTATATTCTGTGGCTATAATGAAATCAAGATAAAATTCAATAATACAAAAACAAGAAACTCTCCAAACATTTGGAAATTAAACAACACACTTATATGGGGTCAATATGGACGTCTCAAAGGAAACAAGAAAACAAAATACTCAGATTTGAATGAAAATCAGAGAGAAAATTATAGCACTAAGTGCTTACATTACCACAATCAATAATTGAAATTCCTGTTTCAAAAACCTAGAAGAACAAATTAAACCCAAAAGCAGCAGAAGAGGGGAAAAGATAAGAAAAAAAATGCAATTGATTTTTTTAAAATTAGAAAAAATCAATAAAACAAAAAAACTGGTATTCCAAACATTGATAAAACTGATAACCTCAAGCCAGACTGATAATGATGAAAGGAGAGAAGATACGGAACCACAAAAGACGCCAGATAGCCAAAGATATCTTGAAGAAAAGAACAAAATGAGATATATCATGCTCCTTAATTTCAAACTATATCACAAAGCTATATAATCATCACAGGATGTCTGGCACAATGACAGATACATAGATCAATGGGACAGGAATAGAGAACTCAAAAATAAGCCCTCACTCATAAGATTAATTGACATATGACAAAGGAGGCAAGAATATAGAAAGGGGAAATGACAGTCTCTTCAATAAGTGGTGTTGGAAAAACTAGACATATACATACAAAAATGAAACTGGACCACGTTCTCACATGTCTAATCTAATAAAAGAGTAATATGCAAATTAACTCTCACTCCGTTACACTCACAAGCCACACCCACCAACCAATCAGGAGCAGATATGCAAATTAGCTCAACTCAGATGGCGGCAGCCACAGAACTGGAGTTGCCCTGGGCAACGGAGGAAGCCAGGGCCCTGTGGTCCCTGAGCTCTACTCAAGGCTATAAAGTTTCAATTATAGAAGATAAACAAACCCCAGATACCTGCGGGGCTGGGACCTTGGGTCACAAGGGGCAACCCAGGCTTTGAGCGAGGGACCAAGGCAACAAAGTTTCAATTATAGAAGTTGAGCAAATCCCAGATAGCTGCTTCCAGCCAGGCACCCCAGTAGGGACCCGAACCCTGAAGGGCTGTGGGCAGCCTGAAAACAGCCCTCGGCCCTTCACCCACACTGGCCACACCCCCATGGGGTGAGGGTCCCCACTGGGGGGCTTGGCAAGCCTGCAAACAGCCATCAGCCCGTCACCCAGGCTGGCCAGGCATGCCAGCAGGTGGCCATCCCCCAAGGGGTCCCAGACTGCACAGGCAGAGCTGAGGGACCCCCCCCCTCCCTGAGTGCACAAATTTTTGTGCACTGGGCCTCTAGTATATATATATATATAAAAGCCTAAGTGACCGTTACGACCAGAATGACCAGAACAACTGGTTGACCAGTCACTATGATGTGCACTGACCACCAGGTGGCAGACACTCAACACAGGAGCTGCCCCCTGGTGGTCAGTGCACTCCCACAGCCAACTTCCCATGGCCAGCCAATCACTCCTGGTCCCTTCCACTGGCTGGCCAACCTCCCGTGGTCCCTTCCCCATCCCTCCCCCCAGCCAGCAGGCCCGAATCAGCCCACTGCCCACCTGTCATGGTGGTGGCAGTAAGGGAAGGAGGAGGGTGGGAGGTGGGGAACCACGTGGTGGCGGGGCACCAAAGGCAGCATTGGCATTCAGCATTCATTTCTTTTGCATCCCACCCAGTGACCTTCGCCTCCTCTCCCCACCCTGCTGGGGCCTTTGGGCCCCAGGCTAGGACAGGGAACCAGAGGTGGGTGGCAGAGAATGTGGCCCATTTCCCAAGGGGCTGAGGGCCAGCTCCCTCCTCCAGGCTGGAGGCCAACCTCCTGTGATGTTGAGGGAAGGAGGCAGGGAGGCAGGGAACCATGTCGGCATCTGAAGTCCGTTCCTTCCACGCCCAGCCCAGCGACTGTTGGCCAGGCCTAGGGACCCCATCCATACATGAATTCATGCACTGGGCCTCTAGTTATATATAAAAAACTAGAATGGGTTAAAGACTCAAACATAAATCATAGAATTATACAACTCTTAGAAGAAAACATAGGCAGTAAAACTTTGGCACTGGTTTTAGCAACATCTTTGATGTCTCCTTGGGCAAAGGCAACTCAAGCACAAATAAATAAATGAACTACATCAAACTAAAATGTTTCTGTATAGCAAAGCCCACCATCAACAAAATGAAAAACAACAACCCACTGAATTGGAGAAAATAATCACAAATGATATATCTAACAGGGGTTAATGTCCAAAATATAAAAGAAACTCACACAACTCAATATAAAAAATACACACTCCAATTAAAAATTGGACAGAGGACTTGAGTAGATATTTCTCCATAGGAGATATACAGATGGCCAAACAGATACGAAACAATGATCAACATCACTAATCATCAGGGAAATGCAAATTAAAAGCACAGTGAGATACCATCTCATTCTTATCAGAATGACTATCACAAATAAATAAACAAAAAAGTGTTCATGAGGATGTAGAGAAAAGGGAACCTTCGTGCACTCTTAATGATATTGAAAATTTAAGTAGTCACTATGGAAAACAGTATGGAGATAACTTAAAAATTAAAAAAAATAGAACTGCCATATGACACAGCAATTCCATTTCTGGATATTTACCTGAAGAAAACAAAAACACTAATAATATATGTACCCTTATGTTCATTGCAGTATTATTTACAACTAGAGGCCTAGTGCATGAAAATTTGTGCACTGGGGGACCCCTCAGCCTGGCCTGCACCCTCTTGCAGTCTAGGAGCCCTCAGAGGAAAGGGCCTAAGCCACAATTAGACATCCTTGGTGCTGCTGTGGAGGCAGGAGAGGCTCCCACTACCACTCTTACGCTCACCAGCCCTCAGCCCGGCTTGTGGCTAAGTGGTGCTCTCCCTATGGGAGCACACTAACCACCAGGGGGCAGCTCTGGCCCACCCCCATCACCCAGTGGCCACCTCTGGTCACCACAGCCCCTCCTCCCCCGATTGCCGACCCCCTCCTCTGCCTGCTGGCACCTGCCTTTGAAGCAGGGGATCTCCCAGGGGTGAGGATGGCAGAGCCCCTAAGCTCTAGGATGCTTGCATGCACGACTCCCGAGACCAGGTTCTGTGACGCAGGTCTAATTTTATTGAGGAAGTACAGCAGTATATATGGTGGAAGGTGGCCAATCATAGAAAGTCTTCTTAGGGAGCCAATGAGCGTAAAGGTCGGGGTACTGTGTATGTGGCTTTAAGAGGGCCTCAGGCGGGTGTTGCCATCTTCCTGGTTTGCCAGAAAGATCTGAACTGCTGGAGTGTGCTCACAGCATTGCATCAGCCACTGCACCAAGATAAACCTCCTGTGCTCTGCCTATATGCTTTGGCTGGCCAGGCACCTACTGCTCACTGGTCCCGTCCCCTCTCTTGCCAACTGGTCATTCTGCTGTTCAGTCAATTTACATATTAGGCTTTTATTATATAGGATAGCTACAATATGGGAGCAATCCAGATATCCATTGGTTGATAAGTGGATGAATAAGTGATATGTATATACAATGAAATATTGCTCAGCCACAGAAAGAATTAAATATTGTTACTTGCCACATAGAAGGATCTGGAAGATATTATACTAAGTGAAATAAGGCAGACAAAGAAAGATAACTACCATCTTATTTCACTTATTGTGGAATCGAAAAAAAACCACAACAAGTGGATAAACAAAATCAGAAAGAGACTTATAGATACAGAGAACAAATTGATGGCTGCTAGAGGGGAGGGGGTTGAAGGGGTGGGTGTGAAAATGGAGCCCCATGTAACAAGTCCATTGGCTTCCCAGTTAGAATTTGGGTAGTATTTCTATATTCTTTAGGGAAAGATAATCTGGTGTTGACAGCATGCCTTGTATCATTTCTTTAATTATTGTGGCTGGGGTAAGCAGAACCTAGTAGTAACATGGCCACAGGAGATCATAGTGTTCTGTGTGTGTGTGTGAATATGTGTGTGGTTTATGGAGCATAAGCAGTTCTCAGGGCAGTGCTATCTGGCTCATATACTTAAAAATGTGTTCCTCAAAAATATAAACACCAGAATGTTAACCAATAGATGGAAATAAAGAAGAGAACATTTCTACTCATAAGATCCCTTGGAAACAAAATGAATAAAGTGCACGACACATGATTAAAAGACTGCCTGTGCCTTGATGTTTCATCTGTCTCTCACACACACACACACACACAAATAGAAATAAGGGAAAAAACAACAATGTAATGAATAAATTAGGGGTATCACTCCAGATTCTGTAGCCAGTAAAAAGATAATTAGATGCCCTAACTGGTTTGGCTTAGACTGAAGAGTCCCGGGTTTGATTCTGGTCAAGGACACGTACCTCAGTTGCAGGCTCCTCCCTGGAAGGAGGCAACCAGTTGATGTGTTTCTCTCACATCGATATTTCTCTCTGTCTTTCCCTCTCTCTTCCACTCTCTAAAACTCAATGGGAAAATATCCTCGGGTGAAGATTTAAGAAAAAAAGATAATGAGGATATGTTGCAAACAACTTTATTCTCATAAATGTATGATTTAGAAGAAATGGTTGAGTTCCTCAAAAACACCAAATAATTTTGGGGGAAAATGAATAATGCTGGAGGCATCACCCTTCCTGATTTCAAATGATATTATAAGCTATAGTAATCAAAACAGTATTGTAGTGGCATAAAGACAGAAACACAGATCAATATAATAGAATAGATGTCCCAGATATAAAACCAAAAATATATGGCCAATTAATTTCTGACAAATGATCCAAGGATATGGAATGGGGAAAGGATAATCACTTCAGTAAATGATGTTGGAAAAGTAGTCAGCCCCCTGCAAAAGAATGAGACTAGACTCCCATCTTACACCTTCCACAAAAATCAACTTAAAATGGGTTAAAGATATAAACATAAGACCTGAAACCATAAAATTCCTAGGAAATAACATACGGAACAAACTCCTTAAGATTGGTCCTGGTACTGATTTTTTGAGGTAACACCAAAAGCAAAGAGAACAAAAGCAAAAATAAACAAGTGGACTACATCAAACTCAATAGCTTCTGCACAGCAAATTAAATCATCAACAGCAACAACAACAAAACAATGACTGCCAGAATAGGAGAAAATGATTTTAAATCATATATCCGATAAGGGATAAACATACAACATGTATAAAGAACTAATACAACCCAATAACAAAACAAGAACAAAAACAAAATACTGATTAAGAAGCTCCTCCAAATAAAATATACTGCAGACCCATAGTTTCATTGGAGAAATCTACCACATGTTTAAAGAAGAATTAACACAGTTTTACACAACTTCTTGCAGAAAGTATATGCCAGTATTGCTTTACCACCAAAACCAGACAAAAAAGGCACACAAAAGAAATCTACACACTCAATGCAATGCTGGCAATAATGCAGAGAAACTAGACCACTCACACTTTGCTGATGGGGAAGTAAAATGATAAAGCTACTCTGAAAAAAGAGTATGGCAATTTAATACAGACTAAACATGTGTTTACTATATGACTAAGCTATTACATATTTGGGAATTTATCCCAAAGAAATAAAAATGTATGCTTACACAAAAACGTGCACATGAGTATTCATAGCAGCTTTATTCATAATAGCCAATAACCACAGAAGGTGTTGGAGTTAGGTCATTCAATTAGGGAATGATTAAACAAACTGTAGTACAACTAACAATAAAAATAAATTATTATACATAAAATATTTGAATAACTCTCCAGAGAATTATGCTAAGTGAGAAAAAAAATCTCAAAAGGTCACATACTGACATACTGTATGAATCCATATATAAAACATTTAAATGACTATGTTATAGAAATGGAGAATATATAAGTGCTTGCTAGTAGCTAGAGAGAGAGGGATGGAGGGAATAGGTGGGAGTAATACAAGGTATCTTTGTATTGATGGCACTTTTCCATACCTTGGCTGTGGTGGTGATCACATGAAATTATCATAATAAAGTTACTTACTAGTAGAACTAAACACACACACACACACACACACACACAGTAGTACAAGCAAAACTGGTAAAATTTGAACAAGACTGGTGATTTTGTGAATGCAAATTTCCTGTTTGTGGTATAGTACTACTTTTATACAACATGCTGCCAGTTTGGGTAACTGGATAAAGGGTTCACTTAATATTGTTTCTTACAACTACAAATGAATTTACAATCATCTAAAGATAAAACATTTACAACCCCCACAGATTGCTGTTTCCTACCCTCAGAATTTTGAACTTAGTATATCTGGTGTGGTTCTTGGGAATTCGCATTCTTTTTTCAATCTTTATTGTTGAGAGTATAACAGATGTCCCCATTTATTTCCTAAATGGCCCCTCCACCTGGTTCTCACCGTAGGCCCTCACCTCACTATTGTCTGTGCCCATAGATCATGCATACATGCATAAAAATTCTTTGGTTAGTCTCTGCCTACTCCCCCTTCCCTCTGAACTCTGTAACTCTGTGCCATGCTTCTATGCCTCGACCTATTTTATTCATGGGTTCATGTGGTACGTGTTTTTCTCTCATTGGATTATTCATTTAGCAAAATACTCTCCAGGTCCCTCCATGCTGTCTCAAAGGGTAAGAGATCCTTCTTTTTTATGGCTGCATAGTATTCCATGGTGCAGATACACCACACAGCTTTTTTATCCACTCACCTACTTATGGGCGCTTGGGCTGTTTCCAGATCTTAGCTATTGTAAATAGTACTGTTATGGACATGGGGGTGCATACATTCTTTCTGACTGATGTTTCAGGTTTCTTAGAATATATTCCTAGAAGTGGGATCACTGGGTCGAAAGGCAGTTCACATTTCTTTTTTTTTCCTTGCCAAAGGACATGCTGAGAGAGAGAGAGAGAGAGAGAGAGAGAGAGAGAGAGAGAGATGGATCAGTTGCCTTCTCTATGTATCCCAATCTGGGATGAAACCTGAAACCCAGGATATGCCCTGGCCAGGAATTGAACTGGTGACCTTTTAGTGCACAAGAGGATGCTCAACCAACTGAGCCACTCCCCGTGGGAGATTCTTTAGATCTGTCCTCCTGAGTCACTGGCTCTGCCCTGCTAAGCATGCTCCTGCGGAGAAGACGACTGCCTGTACCCAACCTGAGCATCTTTTCATAAGTCTATTGGCCATCTGTATGTCTCCTTTAGAGAAATGTCTATTCGGGTCTACTGCCTTTTTTTTAATTGGATTTTTTGTTTCCTTGTTGTTAAGTTGCATGAGTTAATATACATTTTTGATATTAACCCTTTACCTGATGTATCATTGGCAAATACATTATCTTTGTGTTTTGTTGATGGTTTCCTTCACTGTGCAACAACTTTTTAGTATGATGTACTCCTACTTTTAAAATATATTTTATTGATTTTTTATAGAGAGGAAGGGAGAGAGACAGAGAGTTAGAAACATCAATGAGAGAGAAACATCAATCAGCTGCCTCCAGCACACTCCCCACAGGGGGTGAGCCCGCAACCAAGGTAATGCCCTTGACTGGAATCGAACCTGGGACCCTTGAGTCCGCAGGCCGACACTCTATCCACTGAGCCAAACCAGTTAGGGCTGACTCTCGTTTTTTTATTTTTTTGTTCCCCTTGCTTGAGGAGCATTGCCACAAAAATATTGCTAAAAGTGATGTCAAAGAGTCTACTACCAAAGTTTTCTTCTAGGATTTTTATACTCTCAGGTCTTACATTTAAGATCTTAATCCATTTTGAGTTTATTTTTGTATGTGGTTTAAGAAAGTGATACAGTTTCATATTTTTCATGTATCTGTCCAGTTTTCCAGCACCATTCATTGAAGAGACTATATTTACCCCATTGTATATTCTTGCCTCCTTTATCATAGATTAACTGACCATATAGGAAGATTTTATTTCTGTGCTCTCTATTCCGTTTCCTTGATCTGTGTGACTGTTTTTATGCCTGTACCATGCTATTTTGAATACAAATGATAAAAATAGAAAAAAAATCATCATAACACGGAATGACAACTGTAACTGAAACATAAAATTTAAGAAAAAGATTTGCAAATAATAATATATAATTTTGGCTATAGCGCTGCATTAAACCCACATCTGGATATAGGTAGGCAGACTTTTAATATTCCTGCTTGGCATTTGGTGGTTGTTTTTGATTTAAGAAAAAAAGTTCAAGGTGTTATTTAAGTTAGAAATATTCTTCTGTTTAATAAAGATTTATTTCAGCAAATAGTGAACATGATGTGACAGTATAATAATCACTGCACTTATTTAGGAAAGCCCCCAATCATTTAAAGAAGTGCACAACTCGCCCTAACTGGTTTAGTTCAGTGGATAGAGCATCGGCCTGAGGACTGAAGGGCCCCAGGTTTGATTCCAGTCAAGGGCATGTACCTTGGTTGCGGGCACATCCCCAGTAGGGAGTGTGCAGGAGGCAGCTGATCAATGTTTCTCTCTCATTGATATTTCTAACTCTCTGTCCCTCTCCCTTCCTCTCTGTAAAAAATCAATAAAATATATTTTTTAAAAAAAGAAGTGCACAGCTCATGTGAGACCTGGAAATTGCTTATGCAAGTACCATACATCCCCTCTCTCACTCCTTTTCACAGGATGGCAAGCAGCATCAGATTTCCCACTAGATAAAAATCTAGAGGCCTATCTTCAAAAGCAATTTAATGTTGCCTGGGTTAATATTTAGCATGGCAGTTAGTGCCTAAGGGTAAATATCTCCTCTATCTGGATTTTTGTAGGGGGCGACCTTAAAGTGGATTTCTATCTGCTCATCCCCTGTAACAGCAAAATAAATATTCTTAGAATAATTAACAGACACATGAATAAGCTAGGAAAGAATATAGAGTCCAAAAGAAACAAAACTATAAACCCAGAAGAAAAATAAGAGAATTTTAAAATCTTAATTTGCATCCTTACAGAAACTGAAGATGATATTATATCCATATAACAAAAAAAAGGATATTGTGAAGAAGAAATATCATTTAATGAGAAAAATATTATAAACATTAGAACGTTGTCCCACTGGTGTGGCTCAGTGGTTGAGCACTGATCCATAAACCAGGAAGGCATGGCTCAATTCCCAGTAAGGGCACATACTGGGTTGATCCCCAGTAGGGGGCATGCAGGAGGCAGCCAATCAATGATTTGTTGGGGAACACAAGAGACTTGGTTGGAAATTTGTAAGGACATTCTGAGAAAAGGGAAGTGTGTGGAAGGCCGCCTGCCCTGTGTATCAGAATTCTGACTTAGGGGAGACTTAGGGGAGTGTCGTAGGCGGCACCCCTAATTATTCCTTGACCTTTCCAAACAAGTCTGTGCATGTGCAGACCCCCAGTTGTTTACAGGAATCCTTATGCTTAATCCCTGGATGCCCTTGCCTAGAAGACAAACACATATGTCCTCCCAAGATTACTCACCCTACTGATTGTATCTCAATATAAAATTTCAATAAAAGCCTAATGAGGCAGGCAACTGAGGCTGCCTGGTCACTTTGGCCAGGCTATCCCTTAGCCTCTCTTTCACAGCAAATGTTGTGTCAGAGTAATCCATTCATCTGTTGTTCAGGGTCTGTTGGTCAGCCCCAGCAATGATTCTCTCTTATCACTGATGTTTCTATCTCTCTTTTCCTCTCCCTTCTTCTCTGAAGTCAATAAAAATATTTTAAAAATAAAATAAAAATAAACATTAGAATGTTATTTCAAAAAATTCTAGAATACCAAAGAGATAAAGTTCAGAATCTCTCTCAGAAAATAGACCCCAACGAAGAAATATAAAAGAAGAGAAAATAAGAGATAATTCAGAATTCCAACATTTCACTAGTAGATATTCCAGAGAGAACAAATGAAGGAGACAATTATGAAACTAATGTTACAAGAAAATATCCAAGAATGGAAAAATTATTTTTAGATTAAACAGACTTAATCAAAATCAGATTTTAAATGCCCACACCTAAAGCAACTTTATGAAATTCCAGAACATCAAGAACAAAGAGAAAATTATGAACCTTTCTTGAAAAAAAAGTCATCAACAATGTAACAAAGATTACACTGGCATCAGAAGTTTTACGAGTGATAATAACCTTGAAAGTTCTGTGTGACCATAATATGAATTTACAACCATCTACCTAGCCAAATTCACAATCAAATGGACAGATAAAATTTAGATATGCAAGAACTAAGAGTGTTTGCCTCCCAAACATCCCTTCTTAGGAAGTGACATGAGGTTTTAGTACTGTGAAATGATGTGTGAACTGAGGAAGTGGAAGGTACGTGATACAGGAAACCATGGAATTTACCCTGGAGTGCAATGAAAAGAAATATCAGATGACAGCTGTGCAACAGGCCTAGAAAGCAATCACTCTAAATTAGAACAGGAAGGCAGTAGGCTACAAGAAAAATGTTTCCAAGAAGGAGAATGTATTGAATCCCCTTCAGTGGGTAGAATGAGTAAGAAGTTGGAAAATTTTAGTGATGTGGTAAAGAAGGCATATTTCTTCTCTCAACAAAAAGTGGGTAATTAAAAACTCCAGGGAATGTCTTTTTTAAAAAATCATATTAGTATTATCTATACTAATAGAAGGGTAATATTCTAATTAGACTGGGAGACTTTCTGGACGTCCTTCCTGACAAATCCATGGTGGTGGTGCCAAGGCAGAGTCAGTTAGGATCAATCAGGCTGGCAGGGGAGGGCAGTTGTGGGTGAGCAGGCCAGCAGGGGGAAGCAGTTGGGGGTGAGCAGGCCA
>PVJC01031031.1:0-20848 GCA_004026665.1 Murina feae
GAGGTTCAAGCCCGGAAGAAGTCCTGGGCGTCCTGCGGAGGACCTTGGGCTCCCTCCTCTGTGGCCACACGCCTGGCAGTCACTCGGACACATCTTGGCATCGGCCGGTTTACGGAGTTCTCCTTCGCTCCATTCTCCTGAGCTGCCCTCCAAACGTCGATGTGGCATTCTCTTGGTCATTGTTTTTGTTTGTTTGTTGTTTGTTTTGTTTTTCCCAAAACGTTACAAAGGTTATATGAGTATCACATACAAAGATGCAGCCTCCTTTGTAGGTACAGGAAGGAAGGGGCAGCTATGTAAGGGCAGATGGGGCTGCAGCAAGCACCGGCTGGGGAGGGCCAAGGGGTGCTGGGCGAGGCCCTGGAGCCGTGGCCGGGTAGTGGGGGTCCCTCCGAGGGCCACGTTCTGAGGCTGAACTAACTGGTCCAGCGGAGGCAGAGGTGGGGCCGTATCAGCCATCTTTGGTGCTGATTACCCTTTCCCACCCCGCTCTGTTGTAAACCCCCAGAGGCCTGGATTCCAGAGGCCCTGGAAGGCGGGGAGAGGAAGTGAGCCGGCAAGTTTGGAAGCAGATAGGCCTGTGTGCTCAGGAGTGCAGGGAGACAGCGGTGACAGGTAGCAGGGGAAGGGCTCTCATACGCACCCTTGGGTGGGGGCGCAGGGGAAGGAGGCCAGGGGAGTAGGGTAGGGGTGGGCATCCCTGTCTGTCCTCTGCAGTGTACATGGAGGAAAGGGGCTGCCTCTGAGGAGGGACTAGGCCAAGCCAAGTGACCATCTTGAGTTCTGGCTGAGGTGATGGTCCTCACCCTGAGATGCCTCCTAACAGGCCTGACTCCTGCTGCTGTGGGACCCCAACCCAGGCCTGACTGACTGACTGCCACCACGCCACTGACACCCAGGACCCAGGCCTGACTCCCACTGCAGGCACCTGAGCCTGACTCCGGCCGTTGAGGGCCCCCAACCCAGGCCTGACTCCCACTGCTGCTGCTGGTGCCCAGGCACACAGAGGTCCCCTGCTGTGCGCAGCCTCCTGCTGGCTTGTTAATATGCAAATTGGTGATGCTGTTAGGACCGATTTGCATATTACCTCTTTATTGTATAGATTACTGCATCATTTTCATTTGTTCTACTTTCTCCTTCAGAAATAGCAATAATCTATATGTTGCCTTTCTCTCACATATCTTTTTTACTTCTTATCATTTTGAGTATTTTTTTTATTTTTCCTTTAATGACTAGGAGAACTGTTAAAATTTACCTTTTATATTACTGATTCAATTTTTTACAGTATCACTTCTTAAGACTGCTATTACATTTAAATTTTCTTCCAATTCTTCCTTATCACATTTTTTTTGTTTTTTCCTGTTCTTCTGTTACCTTTTTGTGTTACTGAGTTTTCTCTTTATGAATCCCAACTTCTGTTTAATAAATACTATGCCTCCTTATAATCTGTTTCAGATGCCAAACTTTATCTGAAATTTTCTTCTGGCCATTTATTAGATAATTATTCAGAAAAATTTTCAGCTCTAATACTTTGCTTTAGCTCAGTCCCCTAATATTGAGATTCTTTTTTTTTTCTTTTAAGACTTCTCCCAAAATATGGTACCATATTCAAATTTTGTATCTTCCATCAAATATAATGTAGGGATTGTTTTGTGTCTTGTTTTCAAGGGTAAATGTATTTGCTTAGCTCTCAATCCATTTCTGTTTTCAGATTTCTACTAGTTGTTTTCTAATATAATATTTTAGTATTCATATCCCCTGGTATCTTTCATTCTAAATGCACATGTAAATAAAAACTCAGAATTTCCAGCCAGAGCTATTCATGTTCCCTCAGCTTTAAAGTTTTACTTGTGGTGATTATTTCACTTTTATTCCAGCGTGCTGCTGTCAGAACTTCTCACCCCCTTCCCCTGTCCCACTCTGGTCCAGGTGTTTTCATGGACTTCCTCTCTCTCTCTTTCTCTTTTCTTCAATAAATGTATAATCAGACATTAATTTTGGTTTACTCACATGTAAAAAGAAGCCTTGCCCAAATAACCAGTTAATGCATTTTCTGAATATTTAAAACTCGATATAGATACACCTTTCATTCAAGAAAAAAAATGCTTCATAGTTTGAAGTCAGGAGTATCAAATTAGGAATGTCTGATTGCATATTTCTCAATCCAGCTTGATCAGTTTTTCATCACGGAATCTCTAGAAATCAGAGTTCAAGGCAAGGATTATTTAGGCTGCATGAATCCAAGACAAGAGAGAGGTATTAAAAAAAGTGAGGTGATAAAGGATGCAAAGTTATACTTGCCGCATTGACCACTGCTGGCCTCTGAGCAGGTGCCTCTGCTGGGCGTGATGAAGGTCTCAGGAGAGCCACATGAGCAAACAGCCTCAAAGCACTCCAGGTGACGGAGAAGGTGGAATTTATTTGCGTGCTCTTTTCTGTCTCTTGTGTCCCACTGGGATAGGTTTACTCGTGGGGAAGTTAACTTTCTCAGACATCTGGATCCTTGGCAGCTGTTCAGGATGCAGATCCTGAAGTGTGTATTTCATTCAGGTCCAGGAATGGCAGGGGAAACCCAAAGTCTCGTCAACCGTTTACACAGAAAGGGCCAGTGACTTATTGGCTGCCCCAAGTAGAGACAACAGATTCCAAAAATTGGGAGGGCTATGCCAGCCAGTTTTCTCAATAGTTAGAGCACCAGCTCATGTACTAAAGGATCGTGGGTTCGATTCCGGTCAAGAGCACATACCTTGCTTGCAGACCTGGTCAGGGACTGTGTGGGAGGCAACCAACCGATGTGTCTTTCTCACAATGATGTTTATCCCCCTCCCTTTCACTCCCTTTAAAATCATTGGGGATGAGGAGGGGAAATATTCTCAAGTGAGGATGAAAAAAAATTGGGAGGGCTAAGGTAGACTGGGATGATGAATATGATTTATATGATATATGTGTCCTATAATTAATAATAAACTCTTGTAAATTCTGGTATTAAGACACCCATCAACCTTTATTTTCTTTCTTTTTTTAATATATTTTATTGATTTTTTACAGAGAGAAAGGAAGAGGAATAGGGAGTTAGAAACATCGGTGAGAGAGAAACATTGATCAGCTGCTTCCTGCACACTCCCCACTGGGGATGTGCCCACAACCAAGGCACATGCCCTTGACTGGAATTGAACCTGAGGTCCTTGAGTCAGCAGGCTGACGCTATCCAATGAGCCAAACCAGTCAGAGCTCAACCTTTATTTTCAATGTTGTTATTGCTTTCTGACAACTGAGCTCAGGTTTTCTTAGTGAGAGATTTTAAGTGAAGTCCAGTGGGAAGTTAATGTCAATAGGTGACGGCTAGATGTGAGAGTAACTTTTGAGATTTGCATGAGTAAATCAAAGAAAAGTAATTTTTAATCTCTCTGTGTATTTTAACATGTACCTTGATTTATTAGTATGTCAATTTGTTATATTTATTAGTATGTACCTTGATTTATTTGTAATAAAAGGAACTCTAATGTATTCGTTAGCAGTGCTTAATTTCTTGTTCAAAATTTTAAAAATTTCATTCTTCACTTAAATATCTAGTATTTGACATGTCACATTTTTTGCTTATATTTGCTTTCAAATGAGTTGGCTGATTTTAATAAAATGCAGAAAGCTAATAAGAATTATCAAGACAAACTATAAAATTACTTGTGGTTCTGACTGCTTTCTTAAAAAATAATGGAGGAATTTTTATGATAACATACCACCTGTGATTACACAAATCATGATTTAGAATTCAAAGAACCAGCTGAACAAACTAAAATATGTTCTCTATTAAAATATTTTACTATATAATGGTAACGAGCTCCAACATTTTAGAGGAATATTTGTCAAGAAAAATAATTATGTACTTTCCTCTCGTAATTGCATGTCATCTTGCCTTGTGCAAAAAGCAGTGATACTGATCCACCAAGAGAACAGGACAATGGCTCTGAGTTATTTTTCTAGTGCTGGTAGAGAGTGGATTTTGAAAATTGAGTTTTACACTAAGAATGCATTACAATCACTTGAAGCATGTATTTGTAATCTAAAAGAATGCACACGTTTCTTTGCTCAGTATCTCCGTGGAGCAAAATAATCCTAGATTCATGCACTCTGCTCCCAAACATATGAATGGACACAGTTGTTTTTTCCCAAGTTTAAGACAGTAGATGTACTTTCGTTGCTTAGGGAAATGTAGGTTTCATGTGGAAAAATATGAAATAGAAATAAACTTTCCCCTAAACCATTTTAGTCTTGTTTTTGTTTATATATTTGGTGGGAAAGGATGGAGAAAAGTATGTAAAAGATGGAAAAAATACAGGAAAAAAATATGGCGAAGGGAAAGTAGGGAAATGAATGGTGGAAGAAAAGGTCATTGAGAAAGGGACACTAAATGTTATCTGTTGTGTGTGGAAACCATTATTAAAACTTTAAAGCACCAGAACCAGAGCATCACTGCCTATGTAAAACACAGAGTAGTTTGCAGCCTTTAATTTTAAAAACACAAAATATTCAAAATGCATTTTTCCCAAATTTATAATGCTCATCTAATTAAGTAGCATATAAATAGACATCCTAAGTATGTGGACCACAGTATTTTTTATTATAAACAAAAGCACTTTTTACCAAATATGTGTTTTCTAACTAAGTAATATAATATCATTTCTACTGTAAAAAAAAGCAGATAATATCTGGAGAAGTTTTTCTGTTGACATCCCCTTGGAATATGACGGCAACATGTGACCTTTACTGAAAGCTGGCATTATGTACAGATAGCTCGGCATCGCAATTGCATGAAAACATTTCTTAACCAATTTAAAGTGGCGACCTGTTTCCACTATACATATAATAGAATTTTTCAAACTAAGTGGGAAAGGTAGAAGAAGGGTAATCAATTTTTTTTTTTTAGAATAGCTTCCTTGAAAAGCAATGCAAAAGTAAAACAATAAACTATTCTCATTCTGTAATGAAGAATTTTAATAAATAAGATAACAATAATGTGCTTCAGCTGCACTTCACTTCATACACCTGAGTAGTTATACATTTTATCAGGTAGGAATATTTGCCTCCTAGCATCAGCTTTTAGGGAATCTACCAGGTCCCATTATTAAAAAATGTATATCTTCACAAAGAAATTTAAAAAAAAAAGATTTGTATCACTTTAAAAAAGGAGGATTTTTTCCAATTTTAAAAATATTTCTGGCAGTAGAAATAGGTCTTCAATTACTCCAGAGATACGCCTTAACTCATACTGCAATTCTCTTAGGCAACGTATATGCATTTTGTGTTTTCGCAGTGCAGTTCACTTGGAGACAAAAGCAAGAAGAATTTGCTTCATTGCAGCTTTTAACATACACTTTCCAGCTGACTAAAGTTGTCTTTAAAATTTCAACAGTCAAAAGAGCTGCAGCCATAAGCATCCCATTTTTTAGACTTTTTTTCATTTTAATCCTCAATAAAGGGATGAGAAGCTTCTTATAATTTGCTCATTAATATTCTAATATTCCTGCCCAGCCAGCTGACTCAGTGGTTGAGTGTTGATATATATATTTTTTCTAGTATTCCTAATTTACTATATATATATATATATATATTACTGAAAAACTATGTTAAAATATACTTGTTTTTGAAATATGCTCAAAAACTACCTGGTATGAAATATGACCACTGGAGAAAGAAGAATTCTTATGTTGCCATTCTAACTAAGAATATCTCATTGGCCTTGCTGTTAAAAGAACAATAGAAGACTAATTAGCTCAACTATATATTAGTCCCAGGGAGGGAACCCCAAAGCCCACAGTAATTTTGACACAGATGTATTCCACAGGAAACCTTTATTATATGCTAATGATGTTTGACCAGGAAACATAATCAAAACTTTCTAAAAAAAATCAATTAGAACAATTTCATTATAATAAAAAAAGGCTTTATGTTCACTCTAAGTTCTTCTAACATTTTCCCTAGTTGAATTAGGTTCTGTGCATCCCTGTTTAATTGATCAGTCTAATGTATTTTTATATAAAATAACTATTTTACATTTCTAAATGATTACTTATATGTAATAGTTTGAAGGATATAGAATTATACAGAGTTAGCTAACAAAGGATTAAGGCTTTTGTTAGTAATTTTCTATACTAATGGTTTTTCCAAGACTAATGATTGTTGCTGCAATGAATAACGGTACACCATGCCTCCCCTTCCTGAAACTCTCATCAGGAGATGCCAAATGTACTTAGTGTACATACTGAAGGCTGAAGGGCTTTCCTTGTTAGTGGTGATTTGTTTCATCCAGCATCAGGAATACAAGTAGGACATTTTATGTATTTGTTTAAATATATTTTTATTCACTTCAGAGAGAAGGGAAGAGGGAGATAGAAACATCAATGGTGCGAGAGAATCATTGATCAGCTGCCTCCCACATGTCCCCTATTGGGGATCAAGCCTGCAACCTGGGCATGTGCCCTTGATCAGAGTTGAATCTGGAATCCTTCAGTCCATAGGCTTATGCTCTATCCACTGAAACAAACCAGCCATGGCCAAGAAGACATTTTAAAGCATACACCTTCATTCACAATTCTTGAAAATTAACTAACAATATACTATAGTCCTCTGTGTTTCTTTTATTCTGCTAGACTAAAATTCTTGAAGTCAGAAGTTATTTCTATTTTATCACTGTACTAGAGGCCTGATGCATGAAATTTGTGCAAGAGTAGGCCTTCCTTCCCCTGTCTGCCAGCACTGGCTTCCCTCTGGTACCGGGACCTGGGCTTCCCTCCCAGCTCTGGCTTCATCCGGAAGGTCGTCCAGAAGGTCGTCCAGAAGGACGTCCCGAAGTCTAATTAGCATGCTATGCTTTCATTATTATAGATGTTTCGTTTCTGGCACTGCATCTCGCCTTTAGTCTGTAATTATTGAATAATAGAGGCCCCAATGCACAAATTCGTGCAGAGGTGGGGTCCCTCGGGGTGGCCTGAGGGGAACAGGTCTTGGCTCACACCCCCAGCCTTACAGCCCTGCAGCCCACCTGGCACACTGCCGTGACACCTGCTCCACCATCCTGCTTAGGGTGCAATCCATTGGGGCCAGGCCCCCCATCTGGTTCCCTCATTGCCTGCGAGCTGGACAGCAGCCCCACCCCCTGCCACCACTGCTGGTCGCTATCTGTAGGATAATCAGCAGGGTGATCAGGTCCTCATTCACACCTACCTTGGCCTGTTGCGGTCCACTCACCTGTTCCTCCTTCCTGCCACAGTCCCACTGTCGCCAGGGCCCATCAGAACTGGCAGTGTCTTCACTGTTGCCCAATGCCAGCACTGCATCGCTGACACCTGCCATGTTCCGTGCTGCCCCCTGGTGGTCAGAACACATCATAGTGAGCAGTCGAACTCCTCATCAAACAACAGCCCCAGGGGACAAGTTGCATATTAGGCTTTTATTATATAGGACCAGAGACCTGGTGCATGAATTTGTGCATGGGTCGGGTCCTTCAGGATTGCCTGCAGGGATCGGGCCCCAGCTCTCACCCCCAGGCTTGCATCCCTAGCTCACACCTCCAGCCTCACAGCCCCAGCTCATGCCCCAAGCCTCACAGTCCCATAATTCCACCTGGCAACCCACCGTGGCCTGGTACTGCCCCCTCACCTGCTCCACCATCCCACCTTTGGAGCAATTGATCAGGTCGGGCCCCCCGCCCAACTCCCTCAGAGCCTGGGAGCTGGGTGGCAGCCACGCCCTCCACTGCCACCACTGGTCACCTCTGCAGGGTGATTGGGCCCCTGCTTTTACCCACCTTGGCCTGGTGCCATCTGCTTACCTGTTCCACCATCCTGCCACAGTCCTGCTCTTGTCAGGGTCCATCGGGGCCATCAGTGCCTCCACTGCTGCCTGCTGCCAGTACCGCGTCGCTGATGCCCACATGTTCCATGCCGCCCCTGGTGGTGGGCACATGTCATAACAAGTGGTCGAATGACCACCCAAGGGGGCAATTTGCATATTAGACTTTTATTATGTAGGATGTGTATAGTTTAACAAAGAAATGCTAAAATTCTAGATTACACAGAGCTACAAAGCAGGCATCCATTTTAGGAAATTTTCCATTTGTCTTATCTATGTTGATGCCTTACATAATTAGACATAGAATAAAGCTGTGTCATAATGATGATAGCAAGTGATTATAATGCTGATTATTGTTCTCATTGGATGCATATCGGAGTCACCTGGGTCCCACATGATTCTGTAACTCATCTACGGCAAAGACTGGCCATTGGAATTTTTAAAAATCTCTCCAAGTGTTCTACTGTGTAGCTAAGACTGATAATCACTGTTATATGTGATGATATGAAGGTAACTATGACAAAGAAGAGCTATTTCAGACATTTACTTTATACTTTTAATTTATGAAAATAAAAAGTTGTTTTCTTTTTTCATAATAATCCAATCTTAGGTAATATAACCAATCCATGCAATTTCTGCTTGATCCATCAGTGCATACACACACACATGCACACACAGAAATACAACCTTAAGAACTTTTCTTTGTTTTGTCTTTATAGGGCAAAGAGAAAACCTATAAAACAAAGACCTATCAAAAGAGCAAAATTTTCCCTTCTCCTTGAATAGAACAAAATCACGTGTCACATTGAGAAGCTCAGAGAAGAGGACAAGCGGAGAGGAAAGGGAGGCCGCTGATTCTAAACCTACAGGTGACCTATTTCCCACAGTATCAAGAGCCACACGTACACACACATGAACTGCTTGCTCGTGTGTTTTCCTACTCACCCGTCTGCTTTCTGGACTTATCCCTTCCTCTCTTAGCTTTCAACTAAATTTAGTTTAGTTGAAGTAATCAGTGCATTGTTACTGCGACATGATGTTTTTATAAGAGCCCTGTGAGCAGGGTTCTTGCTTGGCTTCTCTTACTTCTTGGGAACCAGAATATTGCTCTTTCTACGCTCCAGAAACTCTTTAAATTTTTTTTAGGGAAAAGTATAGCTTTAAGGCCAAGATTACCCAGCAGCAGAGTTGACAGACACCTACAAAGTGTAATTTATGGATCTACAGAAAGTCTTCATGAACACATCCCAGAACACCCGCCGACGTGTGTCCACCAGAGACGGGTTTCCTTCTGCTCCGCTGGAACAACGTGCTGAGTGTGTTCGGGCTGCTAACACGGAAGCTGCGTTTCACAGACTAAGAACTGGGGTACACCTGAGAAGTAGAAGAGGACATTCGAGGGCAACCTCGCTAGATCCAAGATAGCTAAAACAGTTTTTCCTACAATACCCTTGGGGATAGAGTACATCTTTGCTCCTAATGTGGGAATTTTTACTACAGGAAACATCTAAATCCTAATGCCAAAATGGTTTAGAAAAAATAAATATGGAAAATGTTTATGAAAAGAGCAGCAGTTAAAACGCAGTATTTAATCTGTAATTAATTCCATTAATGGACTGTATAAAAATGAGAAAACTATTTTTTCTCTGCAGAATTTTCTTATCTGTAAATTGAGAAGAATTTCTTTTTTATAGTGTCATTATGAGAATCAAATTAGATAACACACCCAGTATCCTGCCTACTGGGTATGTTATCAGGTACAAAAATGGAGTTCCTATCATAAATATTATTCTTGTTGCTGAGAATAGAGATTAGCATCCCTGCTTTGTCAAAAGTGCATGAAAATGTATCTTGCATCTTCATTTTCCAAAGGACCTTACTTGTGATTCTGAAGTTGTTCATCACAGTCAAGTGTTGGTGGGAATGCAGACTACCTTGCAGCTGTCCACTCACCAAGTGATGCTTTACCTAGAAAGATAAGAGGAAACATTACTTCCTGAGAAAGGAAGGATAAATAACATAGAGATATTTTCACCTACTTTAAGCTAATTTTTTAAAATATATCTTATTGATTTTTTACAGAGAGGAAGAGAAAGGGATAGAGAGTTAGAAACATCAATGAGAGAAAAACATTGATCAGCTGCCTCCTGCACACTCCCTACTGGGGATGTGCCGGCAACCAAAGTACATGCCCTTGACCGGAATCGAACCTGAGACCCTTGAGCCTGCAGGCCGACACTCTATCCACTAAGCCAAACGAGTTGGGGCTAAGATAATTTTTAAAATACTTATATTCCACTGTAGAATTGATTCAACAGCTCTTCCTATGCAACTATCAGCCAGGTTAGTGCATTGTTACTGTGACATGATGTTTTTATAAGAGCAATCAGCTGTTGTTACCAATTAAAAGTTGAAATGATTGGATTGGCAAATAAAAGCACTGTAGGCAGGAATGTAACTGAGAAAAAGCAACAGTCAAAACACTGCCCAAGTGAGTCATGACATTGGAATGTTACCTAGATTGGGTCAGAATGTTGAAGTGGTGTCATGGTTTATAGCTCAACCTCAAATTTAGAAGACTTCTGGGAAACTCCACAAGTATGGTCATAATGGAGTAATGACCATAAAATGTTGAATGTTTATCATTCAGAAAAGGAAAGGTAGCAACGATACATATCTTTTTTATAATCTATTAATGATAGGTAAGTTATAAACATATATATTATTATCAAATAACTGTTTTGCTTTATTTTTAATGTGCTAAGGTATCTTATGTTTTATTTTTATGCATAAACATATAATATATAAAATATATAATATATATATTTGGCAATCCCAAAATCATACTGAAGGTAATTTTCATATGGTGTAACGATTTATTTGGAGCTATATGAAAGTTACTAATATATATATAATGTATCCATAGCATTCAAAGAAATTTGCAAATGCAACGGCAAATAAGTTCCTCTAAAAGAAGAAAGTTTAAGACAGTTTGTCAAGTACATAAGGTCTCTGGATTACAGAAGGAACTGTTTACTAGACCCATGCCTAGGAAAGAAAAGCGAAAGCATTAGGAGATGTTTCTTTTTTCATTTCTGAGATGGTGTGACTAATGGACCACTACGACTTTGAAAAAAGTTTAGGTTGGAGCCCTAGCTCGTTTGGCTCAGTGGATAAAGTATCAGCCTGCAGACCAAAGGGTCCTGAGTTCGATTTTGGTCAAGGGCACGTACCTCGGTTTTCGGCTCTTCCCAGGCCCTGGCCCTGGTCAGGGGGCCTGCAGGAGGCAACCAATTGATGTGTTTTTCTCACACTGATATGTCTGTCTTTCCCTCTTTCTTCCACTCTCTCTAAAAAAAAAAAAATCAATGGAAAAATATCCTCAGGTGAGGATTAAAAAAAATATAGGTTGGAAAATTAGGAAAGCTGCCTCTAAAGATGTTTTCTATAAGCTGATCTGAAGCATTGGAATGATCGACACCATTCATTTATTAATCCAATAAATTTGTATTATTAAATACTTACTAAGTAACATGTCCATGAGTAGGCAGTCAGAGTGAGATCAATTTGATGACTTGTTTGCTAAAAGTTTATTGTATACTAGTACATAGCTTAGAACTGTGGCCAGAATCAGACTTTCTACCTCATTTCTTCAATATTTAATCTCAGCTTCCATACAATAGAGATATAGGATTTGCAAAGTGGATACCAACCCACCCTTGCCCTCATGGAGCTCAGAGAACTAGGATATAGAAAAATGGACTTCTATCTTAGCCTCCTGAATATAAGCCCTTTATCATAATCAATGTGTGATTTCTTATGGATCCAGAAAGAGAAGAGGAAGCCACACATCTTTAGATAGATAGATCTAAAACAAAACAAAATAATATACAACCTCATTCCATTTAGTGATGGGGATATGTTCTGAGACATGAGTAGTTAGGAAATTAATCTTTGTGTGAACATCATGGAGTGTACTTATGCAAATTAAGATGGTATAACCTAGTTCACATGTAGTCCATATTGTACAGCCTATTGCTCTTAATCTAGAAGCCTGTATACACATATTACTGTATAAAACAACCTGAGATTAAACAAGACCAAGATGAATGACGCAATCAAGAGATGCGGTAAACATGAGATATATGAGGCGGCTGCTGACTTAACGCAGCATACTATTTTTATAACAAATATTTTTTAATAATTAGAAAGTATAAAAAGTATATTATAGGCTCAGCCACTGTTGCTGAGTGGTTGATCATTGACCTATAAACCAGGAGGTCAAGGTTTGATTCCAGGTTAGGGCACATGCCTGGGTTTGAGACTCAATCCCTATTGTGAGGCATGCAGGAGGTAGCCTATTGATGATTCTCATCATTGATGTTTATTTTATTTTTTAAATATATTTTATTGATTTTTCACAGAGAGAGGAAGGGAGAGGGATAAAGAGGTAGAAACATCAATGAGAGAGATACATCAATCACCTGCCTCCTGCACACCTCCCACTGGTGTGTGCCCACAACCAAGGTACATGCCTTGACTGGAATCGAACCCGGGACCCTTCAGTCCGCAGGCCGACGCTCTATCCACTGAGCCAAACCAGTTAGGGCTCATCATTGATGTTTATATCTCTCCCCTGTCCCTTCCTCTCTGAAATAAAAAAAAATCTTTAAAAAAATATGTTATTTCAAATATATAGTTATTATCATTGTCAAACATTATATACTGTGCATAATTATACATGCTATACTTTTACATGACTGGCAGTGGAGTAGATTTGTCTACACCAACATCACTACAAATATGTGAGTTATGCATTATGCCAACATGTTAAGATGGTTAAGACATCACTGGGTGATAGGAACTTTTCAGCTACGTTATAATTTTAGGGGACCACCATCATATACAGAGTCCATTGCTGACTAAACTGTTATGCAGTGCATAACTGTGTTCCAAAATGGACAGTAAGCTTGTTAGTGGCTGTATCCCTCCATTTTTCTTATGGGATGATGAGGGATTGAATGTTCTTTCTAATACTGCCTCCTTATAATGAGTTGAGAAAAAGTCTCATTTCTTTCTATGAAAATGTTAGCAATGGGTTAATATTTATTAAAACATTTTTACTGGGTGTGAAAGATGAATAATATATGAAAATTATGACACAGAAGAGAGTTGATTAAAATAGCATCTTATTTTGTCCCATGGAGTCAACTCTGCTACTACTCTTGGCCTTTGGGTCTCCAAATTTAAGCAGATAACTATGCAGATTTTTGAGACTAGTAGTCATAGGAGTGAGGATATGTGTAGCTCATCCTGTTTCTAGCAAGACATTACATTACCCACATGAGTCCCGCTTCACCAAGTTTCCAGGGCGAAATTCTGGTCTAGTAGAATACAAAGTTCATTTATAACAGAGCGAGGAAAATTTACCAGAGCAGTCAAGAATATGAGTCATTTTTGGTCTAGTAGGCTAATACTAGGTCCTTTGAGGAAAGATTGTCACACTCTTTGGCTGTTTCCTCACTCATGGGTGCTTATCTCAATTCTTCTCTTTCAAACTGCCACATCCAGCAATTCAGTTCCCTTCTTCTTTCCCTTCCCTGAAATTGAAAGCAGTACCACATCTTACCCCAACTCTACCCTTAATGAGCTTAAAAATTGAATAACTCATGCTTTATCTGGAAGTTCTAAAGGGTTACCTTGGAATAGAAGCTATATGGTAGTAATTCAAGTTCACTCTCTCTACCCGTGAAATTTCTCACTGGTAATCAGGGAAGCATTTGGGGTCAACACATAAAGTTGTGCAAGTTGTACAAACACCCGCTGAAAGAGTGGGTAGAAGCTGCACTCCAGCCTGCACTTGACTCCTCCAACAAGGCTACATTCACCAACTGTTTGTCATTTGCTCAAAGGCACTCTTTGGCCCAGAGCTGTCCCTGGAGAAAATCTCAGTTAGGTAGTGAGCCTTAGTTTACTGTAGAGAGCATGACTCATTTCAGAACTAACCTACAGTAAAACAATTATATTGAATATAACTTGCTTTCATTTATTCTTCTGAGATGTACAACACCTATTTCTGTTAGATCTAACAATTTGGAGATTAAGGGAAGCAATGTATTATTTCCTGCTACAGATAAACAAAACATGTTTCTATCAGTAAAAGAGTTTACTATCTAACAGATTAGAAAATAAGGGAGATTCCAACATGGCAGCTGGCAGGACAGGAGTGAGAGTGAGAGTGTATGGATGTGTGTGTGCATGCATGTGTGTATGAGTGTGTGCGTGTGTGTGTGTGTGTGTGTGAGACAGCCCAAATGCACAAGAGTCTTGGGGGCTGGAGGTTCAGGTTCAGACTCTCCTGGCCAAAAAGCCCTTACTTTCACCACAGCCATCCCTGGGTACAGCTTCAAGATCACATGATCTCACTCATATGTGGAATCTAATGGACAAAATGAATTGGCCAACAAAATAAGACCCTAAGCATGGAGGCATGGAACACACTGACATATTTCAGTGTGGGGACTGGGGTATGAGAAGAGATAAACTGAAGAACTTATATACTTACTAAAGACCCAGTGCACAAAATTCATGCACGGGGTTGGGGGGTGTCCCTTAGCCTGTCCTGCACCCTCTCCAAGCTGTGACATCCCTCTCACAATCTGGGACTGCTGGCTCCTAACCACTCACATGCCTGCCTGCCTGATAGCCCCTAACCCCTTCTGCCTGCCTGCCTGGATGCCTCTAACTGCTCTCCCCTGCCAGCCTGATTGCCCTTAACTGCTCTCCCCTGCCAGGCTGATCACCCAAAACACCTCTGCCTTGGCCCCCACCACTGTGGCTTTGTCTGAAAGGACATCCAGAAGACATCTGGTCTAATTAGCACATTACCCTTTTATTAGTATAGATATGCATAGCCCATGGACACAGGCAATAAGAGGTTAAGACCTGGGGTTGGGTAGGGACTGGGAGGATGGGTATAAAGGGGGGAGGGGTAAAGTGGAAGATATCTGTAATACTATCAACAATGAATAATGTATATTTTAAAGAAGGAAAGAAAGAAAGAAAGAAAGAAAGAAAGAAAGAAAGAAAGAAAGAAAGAAAGAAAGAAAGAAAGAAAGAAATTAGTACTCAAGACAATGAAATAGCCCAGCTGGTGTGGCTTGGAGGTTGAGCATCAACCCATGCACCAAGAGATCACAGGTTTGATTCCCCATCAGGGCACATGCCTGGATTGTGAACTAAAACTCCAGTAGCAGGAGCATGCAAGAAACAGCTGATCATTGTTTCTCTTTCATCAGTGTTTCTATCTCACTATCCCTCTCCCTTCCTCTCTCTGAATATCAATAAAAACATTTTTTAAGAAAAGACAATGAAATAAGAAAAACAAAAAGTCTTTTTTCCTGGCAAACAACAAGAAGATGTGGTACCTATACACAATGGAACACTACTCAGCCATAGAAAGGATGAAATACTGTCATTTGCAACAGCATGTATGAACCTTGAGAATACTATGCTAAGTGAAATAAGTCAGTCAGAAAAACTAAAAGTCATATGATTTCACTCATAAGTGGTATATAAAATTGAAACTCATGGACACAAACAGCAGTGTGGTGGTTGCTAGAAGGAAGGGGGTGGGTGGAGGGCACTCTGTGTAATATATAAATCTTGTAATATAGAAACCCACACCTGAAACCTATATGATCACATTAATCAATGTCATCACAATAAATTTAATAAAAAAATAAAGTAAAATAATCCTAAGCAAATTTAAAGAAAGTAATTTCTTCTGACAGAGAAAATTGAAGTTTTCCAGGAGATAATAACATGAGGCCAATGAGAGGTACACAGAATTTTAAGAACAAATGTGAAAGCACTAGGTGCAGAACAAATTCAGCCCAAAAGCTAAGTGATGTGAAAACATAGAGATAATGGAAATCTGTACTCGATTCAGGGAGGGTGCAAATATTCCAAACATAATGAGAAAAAAAATGAACAAAAAAACCCACAATGACAATACTGTGAAAGTATAATCAGAAAAAAGGGAGTAGAAGTCGCATATATCCTTGTAGCCCAGAACTTCCTGTACGACCATCTTATCTGTTATGCACACCAATATCACAAGCTAGAAAGAGAAAAGAATGAAGTTCACAGTATAACATGGCTCCATTTTTCGGATGGGAACTGGTTCCAAGAAAGAGACCAGAGATTCAGCCAGTGTCACATAACGGCAGGCTAGGCTTTAGCTCTTTCCCCTTGCCAGCTTCTTACACAGGAATGCTAATATCCTCAGGTACATGAGACAGTGCACTAGAAATTAACATGAATTAAGGAGTTAAGATGTCTCATTTTAGGGAATATGGATTTAATGCAATGATAAGTAAGACCATTTTTTCCTATTAAAAAAATGCACAAATTTTGAAGATAAAAGTATATTAGGTATTTCAGGCCCCCAGGATCTAACATGACTTTTTCTGGCAATAGAGATATTTGGATGGAACATTTTATAAATCATTTTGTTGCAATGAGACTGGAAAAGTAGGTTATTGCCAAGTTTTGGAGATCTTTAACCATTAACTCAACCAAGAATTGGATTCAATTCACTTGGAAATGTGTATTAATCTTTTAAAACTGCTGAATGCATTCATCACATCTAATATGTTTTAAATTTCTCACTTTGAAGTCCCTATTGTGTGTGTCTTTTCAGTAATATATAAACTTTCTCTTTACTGTTGCTATTTTTGATCTGGAGCCAAATTGTCAGTTTACTTAGCTGAGATCTTGATTTTTTTTTTTTTTTTGCATTCTATTTTTGTTTTTCCTAATTTATAGATTCTTTGAACATCTTCTGGATTTGATCTAAGACTTGAGAGTAGTTTGCGAGTAGCACTAAAGATTTCTCCCTGCTGAGTGTGAGAAACGTAAAATAAATGAGATAGCCTAGGGAGACACTCCTGTTGAATAGGCCTTATTAAGATTCTGGTTCTGGTATTAGGAGCTAAGTTCCTGCAAGTAGATGATCTGACTTGCCTCAGAAGATTTGATCATAGTATACGTTGGTTGCTATCTGTGCAGCATAGTGTGCACACTTTGGAATTTTAATTCAGAGATCTTTCAGTCTCTGCATCTATGTCTGGGAACCTTCAAAATCAACACTCTGCTTTCTTTCAAAGGCTACATAAAAATTACAAAACATAGTCAAGTTTCTCCTTTACAAGTTGAATAAGGTAAAAAGGCATAATAGCTCAAAGAAGCCTAGTAAGATTCAAAGCTGCCCTATTACAATGCCACAGTTCCATAGCCTACAGGATGTTCTATCTTGTCACCTTCTCTGAGGAAAGATGGATAAGATCAAGAAACTCTGTTTGGAATTAAAACTGATCCTTCTTTATTTAAAATGAGTATAATATTGTGGTATAATGCTATGACTATATTAGATATGACTTTCAACAGGAATAAGTAACAGTAGTAATTTTTGTGGTTAGGTTGATGTTTGCTTTGCAGACATTATTATTGAAATATATAAATGTAATTTATTATATATAACTAGAGACCTGGTGCACAAAGAGATGCATGCAGTAGGACTTCCCTTCCCCTGGCTGCTGGCACCAGTTTTCTTCCAACACCCGGGACCCAGGCCTTCACTGCTCCAGCTGGAACTTTCAATCACGGCTGCTCTGGCAGGAGCCTTCAGTTTTCGCGCCACCGCTTCATGCCTATATATGCAAATTAACTGCCATCTTTGTTAGGTTAATTTGAATACTCTTCTGATTCGCTGGTCAGCATAGTGGAGGGATGGTCAATTTACATGTTTGTCTATTATTAGGTAAGATTAGTTTCTAAAATTGTACCTGTCTCAAAGTTTACAGTCTATGGAAGGCTATACAAACGAAATTCAAGGATAGTAATTATAAGGTCAAAATCCAAGAGACCTCTCACTTTTAGAAGTTGTTTCTTAAAAAATAGAACTCAACATCAGCTTGGTGTGAAATGTTCTGTTGCATTACTCAAGGTTCCTTTTGACCGATGGACTGATTTTAACTTTATTTTAAAAATTCTGAATTCTTGTTTCTCTTACTTTTCACATGTTGTACATTTTATGGTAGTAACGGTAGTGCTTTTAAATGAGGCTCTGAGACTCCTGATCTCGGCAAATATCTTGGTGAATACACTTTTGCTTTGGGGAAGTACAATTTAACATTTAGAACTATAGGAAAGCAGAAACAGAATGTGAAGAGATGATGGTGGCAGAAATTGGAAGAAGTGGAACAATTAGAGATACGTTTTGCAAGTCTCATAAGTGAATCTAAGTAAGAGGGAAGAAGATGGGAAGAGTCAAATATAACTTCCCTGTGTTTGTTTGATTATTGCTTTGAGCCACGGGAAGGTGATTCTGGTGCCTAGTTTCCTTCCCAGGATTGTTAAATGGTATGCAGGTCTCAGAGAAGAATACTGGTGCAAATTAGCCACTGTATCTGACTCTAGTTCACCATTAATAACCTCATAAAAATGTACATGGGAAGTTCTCTTAGTAGCATTGACATCAAGGACACTGATTGATTGTATGAATGTAAATTTGAATATGGATGTCGGGAATATTCAAACCTAGTCCCTTGGGTCAGGAGCACACAGAGCCAACCTTGTCTCTGGGATTGCCCTTTCCAACAGAGACTGTGAGAGAGGATCTCCAAAGAAGGGATTTGAGTCAGGATCATGTTTTCTATTTATTTCAACAGTCCTTTTTCTCCTTTTCATTTAATTCTAGCTTTTCTGATTGAATTTCCATAACACTAACCTAATTTTTTAATGATCTTTTGGTCTTAAATTTGTAGCATTTAACCTATAACTTTCTCTTCCTAACAGGCAATCTCAAATGATTCCACCGTGGAGAAAGATTCTGGGAATGGGAGAGACATTTGGATCTCAAGTTTTTAAATGTTTACTTTGTTTAAAGCATACACACACACATACACATACACATACACACACACAGAGTGGCCAGATTATTATGACCACATGATGCTTGTAGGCAAATTAGTTATAATTTCACACTGAAGTTGCTAGAGGGCCAGAACATTATAAATAGGGAAGCAGGTTGTTTACCACAACAGTAGAAGTGATTTTTTTCTGAAGATATGGGTAACAATGAGATTTAATAGCCTTTGAGTGTGGGATATATTTGAACATGAGTGGCCAGATTATTATCATGTTGTTTACCTATTTATAATGGTCTGGCGCTCTAGCAACTTCAACTTGAAATTATAGCTAATTTGCCTACAAATGTCAGATGGTCACAATAATCTGGCCACTCGGTGTATATGTATACTATACAAGATATTCGTGGAAGGGGCTCAGTTCTCATAGCTGCGGCAGCTTGCCTAGACCCTCAGAGCCCCAGCTTCGTCCAGAAGGTTGCCTGGAAGGATGTCCAGTCTAATTAGCATATTATACTTTTATTATTATAGTTATTAGTAAGTAAAATAATTTACAGCTTCCAAATATAATGCTATATTGGCAAAACATTTTGAAATACCTAAAGAAAAAAAGGGAGTATTAACATGATTAATAGAACTGTATAGATATTTTTCCCCAACTGTCTCTCTTAATTGCACCAAATGTGGTATTATTAAATGTGCCATTTCACGTATCATGTTTTAAGCTTCTTTAGGGAAAATTAAAAATACAGCAATTTTTATCCTTAGGAATAATGGACTAATGTTATGTTGTTATGGCAACCAAAATTGAAAAACATTTAAGAGAAGGGTACTTCTTCAAAAGTTGTTATAACTTGATAATCATCTACTCTAATAAAAGAGTAATATTAAAATTAACCATTTCTCTGGGATGCCTAAGCCATGCCCACCAGCCAAGCCATGCCAACCAGCCAATCAGAGTGGCTGTATGCAAATTAACTCAGTCAAGATGGTGGCCGGCAGTGAAACCATGGTGGTGGGTGCAGAGCAGCTGGTGGGGTGTGTGACATGGGCAGGGCAGTGGCAGGAGATTTCTGATCCCAGTAATAGTTAAGAATAATTTTTCAACTACTTATTGAATTGCATTAGAGGAAAACAAGGTAATGAGAAATTGTGAAATCAGGATCTGGATGAGAGAAGAAGACTAAATGAGGGAAATAGACATATGGGACCTTTTCTCTTTTAGAAAGGTGCAATGATTTATAAGCAAACTGCCATCAGCCCTTCACCCAGGCTGGACAGGCATGCCACAGGTGGACATCCTCCCAGGGGTCCCATACTGTGAAAGAGCACAGGCTGGGCTGAGGAACCCCTCCCCCCCCTCCCTGAGTGCACAATATATTGTGCACCGGGCTCCTAGTGCATGAATAATGCCATTTGTTTTAAATATGCTCATTGTTACATGACTATAATTGTAATGTTCCAAATTATTTGCAGAATTACTTTCTTAAAGCCTTTTAAAAATTAACAACCCAAATATTTATTACTTAACCTAAAAATTTTATTGGGTCTAGTATATTTATTTATTTCCTAGCAATTTATACATATCTAGAAACTTTTATATTAACAAAAAGCATGTGTAATTTTTAGCTAGGCAAAAGTCTATTAATTACTTATCAGTCATATTTACACTTATTAATTAAGTTTTGCATAGAAGAGAATATCAAATTTTGGATGACTTACTCTTTCTCTACCAACTACTTGACATCACAAATAAAACTTTTATATTTAAAATTTAATGATTATATAACATGTAGCTGTCAATAAGTTGTTCCATTATCTTTCTAAAAGTAAAATTCTAGTCTTATAATCATTATTTTTATATTATTTTAAAATATTTATAATATATAAATATTTATTAATTAAATATGAAGATAATATCACTATCCTATCTAATAAAAGAGTAATATGCAAATTGACCATCACAAGATGGCTGCCCACATGTGGTCAAAGATGGCCACCACAAGATGACCAGCAAGGGAGGGCAGTAGGGAGGGACCCAGGCCTGCAGGGGAGGGCAGTTGGGGGGG
>PVJC01031032.1:0-20842 GCA_004026665.1 Murina feae
TGGTTTTTCTGAAATAGTTGTTCACAGCTGCATATACGGTGTCTACCCTATGCCGCCATCTTGTTTCTCCTGATTTTCTTTTTTAAAAAATATTTTTTATTGATTTCAGAGAGGACAAGAGAGGCAAGAGAGATAGAAATATCAATGATGAGAGAGACTCACTGATGAGTTGCCTCCAGCACATCCCCCTACTGGGGATTGATCCTGCAATGTGCTCTGACTGCGAATTGAACTGTGACCTCCTGGTTCATAGGTCAACACTCAACCACTGAGCCATCCAGGCCAGCCTCCTTTGTTTTTTTCTATCAGCATATTAGTTGAAAACAAAAATTCTTGAGTCAAACTGATGGAATAAAATCACACTTCTGATACATGTTTATTATGTATTTCTGTAAAAATTACTTACTCTCCTTGTGCCTATGTCCCTTCATATGTAAATATTTATATTAAGAATACTCACCTCCTAGAATATTGTAAGAACAGAGAGAGACCTCAATTTAACATGCTTGAACAGATGACTATCTGACATATAGCCATCACTCAATAAGCACTAGTTATTATTTCATGTCAAAAGGCAAGATTATTAGCTTCAATTAATCTGTTTCTTCATCTACAAAATGCAGTGATAATACCTTATCCTAGATTTATTGTGGAGAATAAAGAAGATAAAATAAGGGGCTTAGAACAGTAGGAGACCCTCATAACAAAACAACTCTTTTCATCATCTTACCTAAAAACTGTTATATAACAGAAAATGTCACTATTTAGTTGCTGGCCATATGCTACTCTAACAGTGAGAACTTACATTTCTTGAGTGCTTCATACGTGTCAGAGATCAGATTAGCTGCCTCACGCATTGTCTCATGTAATTCTCAACACCTGTGAAATAGGTACAGGTATTATCTCTCCTTTATAGATGAAGATACTGGGGCCTGTATAAACATAAAACCTGCCCAATGTCACATATTCATCAGTGGCAGAATAAACACTAAAACCAGAGAATCTGACTCCAGAGTTCATGACCTTGACCACACAATATGTTTATCATGTCACAGTGATAGAACCTAAAAGAACTTTGCTTTTAGAATAACAGATGAAGTATTTAATTTTATGTGAAATTTAAAAAATAGGACTAAAACATGTGACGTATTATTAGGCTAAGTTTCCTATGGTGATCGGTGGACTACCAATATAGAAATGCAACAACAGTCTTTCCAAATTAGATTAATTTTGGGTCTTCTAGAAAACTTCACATGGTTATCAATTATCTGTCCCATGAAGACAAGTCTACCAAATAACATAAAGGAGAAAAAAATCAATAAATTCTTTATAAATAATGTTTACTTAGAAATAAAATTTTTAAAGTAAATTCTGAGTTTGAACTGAGTTATCAAAGTAATCTGCCTGTATGTAGGATCTAGGAGTCTTCTGTTGTGTTAAAGTGCCATCTGCAGCAAACACTGAAATACATGCACAATATGTGTCTATGAAATATTCCACTCTGTGCTTATTTCAATAGCAATTCCTTACATTAAGTTCCATTCCATCATCCATGGTCCATTTTTACTCTGTGTTATTTCCATTTCATTATTAACAGCTTTTGGAACACAGGGACTATTTTTGAAAGGAAATGAACCAGTCAGACATATCTGGAGGCTTCGCAGATGGCATTTTTTAGAATAGTTTTGTTTGCATTTTGCTATTGAAAAGTCCTTTTAGACCCCTTTGCAACATGCAATAATGAGCTCACATTAACTGATACATGATGTGTGCTTCTGCTATTTTTCCTTTGCTTCACTTGGCAATTAAACACATGATTTCCCTGCAAATGACTATAATTTTTTGCTTCCATAATATTTATGTCAACTCCAGAGGAGCTGGGAGTTGGCATCCTGAAAACCTGACCATCTGAGGCAATGGCAGCAGCTTGTAATTTCATCTGTATCCACTAATTACTGGATGATCAGAACACCAGAAATAAAAAAATCATATGCTGAAAAACCATAATGTGAGCCCTCAGCTGGCTAAGTCAGTAATTTGAAGCCATGTGCAAATGAGCACATAACTTTCTGAATGATTTACTGCTGTTTAGGGAATACATACTGAGCTCTGAAAATATTTCATTTGACCTGAACTGCAAACTTCAAGCAAAATGTGGCTGAAAGCGCCACACAGCTCTTGTCAAGAGGTCTGCGAAGGCAGTCCCTTCTTGTGTGAAAAGGTATGCTCAGAACATATGCTCTGCAGAACTGTCAATCAGGTTGTCTAAACAAGGGGGGATTCAGCTGAAGGCAGAACTCATACACTGAAACATCTGTGGTTATTTGTATTTCTGCATTTGGGCATCATGGAAAGAATATGATGTGGGGGTTAAGCTTTTGTCGCATCCCAAGAAATGTCAACTCCCTCTTTTCACATTCTAAGTTCACTGGGGCTTAAAACAGTGGCCTCATTTTGCTTGTAAGAAAATTGAGATCTAGAGAGGTGAAATTATTTTTCCCATGTTGCACGCTGAAGTAGTAACAAAGCCCAGCTAGGATCCTGGACCCTTTATTCCAGAGTCCACCTTATCATCCAGGGACCTTGCTGTGTTCGCAGTCGGCTCCTTGCCTCACTAGGGAACACCGCCTGGCTAATTACACAGGGCCTTCCCCACATGAGGTGAATGTCCTGTCCAACAGACAGATCCCCAAGCTGTGGGCTAAAGAGCTCTTCCCTGTTCTGCACTTTGTCCCACACCCCTAAATTTCATTGACTTCACTTATACTTAGGATGCAGAGACGATTCCACTAAATAAGCAAACATGGAGATTTACATTCTTCAGGCCTGGAGATATATAAAAAAAGCTATAGTCAATTCCTGTTATTTGCAGTGGTTATGTTCTATAACAGAACTACAAACACTGAATTTGCAGACACTGAACTACTGCTTCCAGAAGAAATACAGGGTTAGGTTTCTGCAAGCCTGTGGTCACATTTTCACCAACTGATCAATACATAACCTTGTTTTATGTGTGTTTTTTGTTTATAGACTTCTTACTTAATATATATTGCTGGCTCATTAACATTGAACTCATGGCCAACAGCATTATAATCATGCCTGAACAAAGCTTAGCATGTATTATGCTTTTAATCTTTATGCTTCTTTATTTGGCTCCTTTTAGTTTTATTAGAATCTATAAGCTAAAAATTATGTTATGGGTCCCCAAACTGCTCTTTTCCCAGTACCCTCATTTTAACCTAATGGCCTTAGTTGTTGCTAAGAATAACCTTATTTAGCCGTCTTACTTATATTGGTTTTTCACACATATTATCTTGTTTCAACTTCAGAGTAATCTCATGAGGTAAGCCCAGTTGATGGGGGAGGGCATTGTGATTCCCATAGGGTTCAGGGGCTTATCAAGGTCATCTAACTTTTAAGTGGGGGAAAATCAGAATTGAAATGTGTCTTGATTCATGAAAATGTGAAAACAACAATCTTCCAGAAGTGAATTATCAGATATCTTTAGATATCTTTGGTATTGGTTTTACTTTTTTAAAACAAGTGAATAACAACTTTGTTGATACATAACTGTGAGAATTGAGCTACAAGAGCAAAAGCATCTTCCCATGAAATATCCTTGAGTTTAAGTAGTTTTGTGTGTGCACCAAACAAATCTTCATTTAAGTCTCTCTCCCCAGGTTGGCAAAGGCAAGGACTGGAAATTATTCAAGAATCAGCAACCCTAGTTTATTGTCTGGAACATAGTATACACAAAACATACTTTGATGAACTTTGAATGAGTGCAAAAGTTTCTTTCTAGCTTTTTCAAATACCTTTATAGTAAGGCAATAAAAAAGGAAACATGCCATAGAAATTATGAGCCTTATTTTATCAAAGAGAAAACTTATGCACCAAAAGTTTACCTTGGGTGAGCACTGCCCAGTAGAAATATAATACAAGCTACATATGCAATCTTAGATTTTCTAGTAGCCACATTAAAAATATAAGGTAAAAAAAGTGAAATTAATCTAAATGATATATTTACTTAACTTAATATATCAAAAAAATTATCCCTTGACTATTTTAAAAATTGTTAATAAGGTGTTTACATTCTTTCATTCATACAAAGTCTTGGACATTCTGTGTGTATTTTACACTTAGAGCACATCTCAATTCAGACTAGCTACATTTCAGGTGTTCGCCAGCTATGTGTGGCTACTGGATATTGAGTGGACAGCACAGTACAATCTTGGGGTACAACAGAGGAAGTACCTCAGTCCTCTTCTCTTCCCATTCCTCACCATCCAACAAATATTTTATTAAGCATCCACCATATACCTGTTACCAGAGATAAAATTTAAGAAGAAAAATCAAATGAGGCTCTCAAACTGTCACATATTTGAGGGACACTAAATAGAGAGACTTAATGTACAAATGGACCATGGCCAGACCATATATAACAATAGAACTCTGACCCTTAACTTCTAACAATAGTTAGCAAGGTCAGTCAAATCACAATTGCCCTAGAATGGCCAGGACTTGGTCAATGACTGACAGCTTTTCTAATTTTTGACCCTTCTCTCAACTCAGAACTAACCAGAGAAAGCCAAATATGGTCCTCAAACTAACCACATAAGATAACTTGCTCCTAGTTTGCCTCCTACCAGCTCTCCCATGCCAACAGCCTCCAATCGGGGCATACCTGGAGTCTTCCATTTTTTTCCCATTATATAAAGTCTTCTCACTTCCTTGCCTCTGAGTCTCGGACAAACACAAGTGGTGGTAGCCAATAGCCTTGCTAGTGTGAATACCAAATGAAGAGCCTCTGTTTGTATTCATATGTGTGATCTTTGTTTATCTCCACAAAATCTTTGAAGAGAGTTTTTTCTTAATGACTAGATAATCAAACATCCTCTGTTAACTTTCTCTCTGAGTTCAGTTTTTCCTTTTATTTGCCTTATTCATTCATAAAATGACTATTTGCTAGTCATAAAATGCCCTTGTCAATGTCAGCCCTGATGGTGAGTCTTAGGAACTAAGCAAAAGACCAAGATTCCATCTTTTTTCTCAGGGAGCTTAGAACTTAGCAAAAGAACACACAAATAAATGTTTAATAGCAATTATACTAAACACTACAAAAAATCAGTACAAATGTTCACTACAGCATTAAGTGCTTTAACCAAGATATGGAAACAATCTAAATATCCATCAGTGAATGAATGAAGAAAATGTAGTATATGCATACAATGGAAAATTATCCTATATAATAAAGAGGTAATATGCAAATTGACCATCACACCCACGCAAGGTGGCTGCTTATGACCAGGCCGGCAGGAGGGTTAGTGAGGGATGACCAAATGACTGAACAGCAGGTTGTGTGGGGCAACCAGGCCAGTGGGGGGGAGAGGGGCATGAGGGGCAACCTGGCTGGCAGTGGGGGGCAGTAAGGAGTGACCAAGCCAGCGGGAGGGCAGTTAGGGGTGACCAGGCAGACAGGAAGGTGAGCAATTAGGAGCCAGCAGTCCAGGATTGTGAGAGGGATGTCTGACTGCTGGTTTAGGTGATCTTGGGCCCGAGAGGTCCCAGATTGGAGAGGGTGCAGGCTGGGCTGAGGGGAACCCCTCCCCCATCCCCATGCATGAATTTCAGGCCTCTAGTCTATACTAATAAAAGGGTAATATGATAATTAGACCAGATAAAACTGATGTCTTCCAGACAAAGCTGCGGCAGCTGCCACAGGCCTGCAGTGAGAGAGAGGTGGCGGCACCGGAGAGGTAGTGGCTCAGGCCAGTCCAGAGCCATGGCTGCTTCCATAGAGGCAGTGCGGGAGAGGCTGCAGTGTGAGCTGGTCCAGTGCCACAGCCCCTTCCACAGAGGCAGTGGGAGAGGGGGCTGCATGGTCCCAGTCCCAGTCCCAGTGCTGCCCCTTCCACAGAAGCAGCCACAGAGGCAGTGGCGTGGGCCCCTTCCCGGCGCCGTGCCTCCACAAAGTCTGGATGGGTGCAACCTGCTATGCCTCAATCTCCCACAGCTCCTTCCCCAGCCAGCCTGGCCCCAGATCACCCCACTCACCAGTGGGCAGGGGGTGGGGCCAATGCTAACAAGTGAGGGTCGAGGGCCAGCAGTCGCAGAGGCCGGCAGTGGCAGTAGCAACAGTGTGTTGGGAGTGGCGCCTTCCCCTGATTGGCCCAGTCACCTCCTGCAGAGGGAGGCCAGAGTGCAACAGCCATCAATAGGACATCCCCTGAGTGCTCCTGGACTGTGAGGGGGGTGGCTGGGCTGAGAGACCCCCCAGACCCCGCCCCCCCCCAAGTGCACAAATTATCAGTCATAATAAAGAAGAAAATCCTGCCATTGCACCATGTATGAACCTTGATGATATTATGCAAAGAGAAATAAGCCAGATACACACAAAAAAAATATTGCGCCATCTCACTTACATGTGAATCTGTAACAGTCAAATTCATAGAAGCAGAAAGTATAATGGTGGTTGCCTGAAGCAAGTAAGTGGAAAAAATGGAGAGATGTTCATCTAAGCCTACAGAGTTGCAATTATATAGGATGAATAAGTTATAGGTATCTAAATGAGAGCATGGTGACTATAGTTAATAATATTGTATTGTACACTGGAAATTAGCTGAGAGGAGATATCTCACACACACACACACACAGAAGAAATGGTAACTATGTGAGGAGATGGATGTGTTCATCAGCTTGATCATAGCAATCAATTCCTTATTTAACAGTAGCAAAACTTTATATTGTACACCTTAAATATGCACACATTTTATTTAAATGTTTTAAAATTTTTAAATAAAGAGAAATGCACTATGAATAAAAGTATAATGAGACTTCAACATAGTAATTTTATAAGATATGAGTGTCACTTCTTCCCAAGAAAATGTCCTTTTTATTCTGCTATTTATTTGAACCTCAACAAATTCCAGGCAAAATGGAAAAATACTGGTTTTCCAATAAATTTGCACATTGAAGATCAGATATTTTTCCTTATCTCCCTATTTCCTTATCCCTTTTTGCTATATAGTTTCTGGTATTCCATTAGCAAGAGACAAAAGGAAGGAGACAAAAAGTTTCCTATTAAATAAAATAAGTATGGTTCACTCCAGGGTATTTTAAAAAATTATTCTTCAACTTCATATTTATTCATAGTTCTCATTTTGTTCAGGCGAAGGAAATTTTGGTTGATTTCATTGAAACTGACATCATTTTCATTTCTGCTGAATTTCAGGTAGTTCAGAAACCAGAAGTGTTTTTTCTTCTCTTCATTTGGGCTCTTATCAAAATGTAGTTTAACTCCTTTTTTACATCATGGAAAACTACCTTGCCCTGACTGGTTTGGCTCAGTGGATAGAATATCAGCCTGTGGACTGAAGGGTCCCAGGTTCAATTCTTGTCAAGGGCATGTACCTTGGTTGCAGGCACATTCCCAATAGGAGATGTGCAGGAAGCAGCTGATGGATGTTTCTCTCACATCGATGTTTCTAACTCTCTATCCCTCTCCCTTCCTCACTGTAGATATATATATATCTACTCTAATAGAAAGAGTAATATTGAAATTAACTGTTTCTCCAGGATGCCTAAGCCATGCCCACCAGCCAATCAGAATGGCTGCATGCAAATTAACTCAGCCAAGATGGAGGCTGGCAGCACAACCACAGAGGCAGGTGCGGAGCAGGTGGCAGGGTGGGCTGGGTGTGCAGGGCGGGTGGCGGCCCGGGGGGTGTGTGTGGAGTGGGTGGGGTGCGCTGGGCGGTGGCAGGAGATTTCTGATCCCAGTAATTGTTAAGAATAATTTTTCAACTACTTATTGAACCAAGTAAAATTGCATTAGAGAAAAACAAGGTAATGAGAAATTATGAAATCAGGATCTAGATGAGAGAAGAAGACTAAATGAGTGAAATAGACATGTAGGACTTTTTCTCTTTTAGAAAGGTGCAATGATTTATAAGCAAACTGCCATCAGCCCCTCGCCCAGGCTGGCCAGGCATGCCAGCAGGTGGACATCCCCCAAGCGGTCCCAGACTGTGAGAGGGCACAGGCCAGGCTGAGGGACCGCCCCCCCAAGTGCACAATATATTGTGCACCGGGCTCCTAATATATATATATATATATATATATATATATATATATATACCTTTACTCATATTTAATTTTACACTTCCTTGAGTGCTATGTATTTTTCAGTAGTTCTTTTATTTAATATACTTTCATTTATATGATTTTCTTTGGCTAAGAAAAACTAAAATAATTAACTGAAACATTTGGTAAAATAATGTCTGAAGTGTTCTGAGATTTGGAGCCTATATGCATCCATCTTAATTTCCCTTCATAACGAGTTAAGCAGGCTACCTGAAAAATTACTTCAAACATTTCTTACTTATGAATGATATGTATATTCTTATTATCTTTTTGTTGCTTGTATCCTTGGAATTCTCATCTCTCCTGGTTTAACATCATAAAAAATCTAGGCTAACTCAATTAATCTGAAGTGAAACATATCTATTGACTTCACTTAATGAGACAAAAACAAGTTTACTTTTAAAGACTTTTATTTGAATAGTTTAGATATTTTTATTGCGGCTTTTATAAAATCCTAATTTATATTGTCAAATAAAATATGAATATTTTAATAATGTATATTTGTCAAAATAAAACTTTAAAAAATAAAAGCCTTTTGATTCCCCAAAATAAAATAGAATCAACCCAAGAGGCTATTACCTCAAAAGGGACTCTAAATTCCTGGATAATTGGAATAGAAACTACACTCTGAGCAATAGCTGTCTGGGAAATCAGTTTTTGTCTATAGTGTACCATGTGAAAGATGAACTGTGATTCAGAGATTGGCCACAAATCAGATACTTCTTAGTCCCTGTGAGTTTCAGATAATTTTATATCCTCTGATAACCACTCCATTTTTGTAAAGCAGTATAACCCTTCAGCAAAGAACAGAAAACAAATGGAGAATTATACTGCTATAATTCTCTCTTATTTTACTGGTTCAAAGAACAATTGATATCTCTGTTAAGTCATTATATGTTCAAGGATCTCACCAAAGATAAAAAGAACAATTTTGCTGGTTGTCTGTCTGGGTCTCTCGCCATCTAAAAAGACTTTCCTCAACTGGTTTTGGGGAGCAAATTCTTGACGAGCCGGTGTAAGAGATCATGAACTACTTACTGTAGCTATTCTCCCACTGGAGGGCCAAGGAATGAAGAAGGAACGTAGAGATCTGAAAGGGTTTCCCCCAGGCAGTCTACCTGTAAGTTTCCCCTACACCTTCACATCTAGGCTCCCTTCGTTCTCGCTCTCCTCACAAAAACAATCTTTTTCAAGAATGCCTCTTCCTGGAAGAGGGATCATAAACTCATGAGGTACTCATGCTCTCCATCAGTGTAGACTTGAATTATTCTTTCCTCCAACTCACTTAATCCTTCCTTAGTTTGCTTCAATACCCCTGCAATCTTTAAGTCTCTGCTCAACTCTTTATTTTTTCTTACTACATTTCTCCTGACCACTCTTACTGCACAATGAGCTACCCCTTCTCCAAATTTCAATAGTTATTGCTAATAGTTCTTGATAACAGTGCCTGTCATCAGACAGACAACCTATCCTGTTTTGTGTTGTATTTTTCTAAGTGTTTTGCCTCTCCAATTGGCCTGGGAACGGGAGCCATTACTTTATAAAGAAACATTATTTATGAAGAAACATATTACCTGGAGAGCTGATAGTTCTAGTCTAAAGTATACAAAAACAAACAAAAAAGCAAAAAAAAACTTGGTCATTTGGACTATTTGACATTTTCAAGAGACATTTCAAAAAGTCCAAGATATAGCATGGGCTCAGCAAAATGGATGCCCACCTCCTGCATTTCCCTGCAGTTCTCCTGGGACCCTTTAGGAAAGTGATTATCTTGGTCAAGTCCCACCTGCACTACATCATCAACGTTCAAATTAAGACCCGGAGCCCAGAAGCATGTTTTTGTTACATACCCTGATTTAGTCAAACCTACAAGGTTAAACTAAGAAACCTTAAAAATGAAGAGAAGTCACAATACTTCAAAGGCTGAAAGGATAAATATCCCCTATGCAAGTCAGAGAGGACTTGTTTTTAGTAAAACAAACAAAATTTTTTCACTAATTAGCACAGCTGAAAATAGCAACAATTGGAGCAATGACTCTGGCCTTTGATGTGACCCTACACATGCTGTTTTATCTCAGCTTGCTTGTGCGTAAATGAAAATACTGTGTAATAATACACAGGTATTATTATTCTGCAAGGATTAACTACAATGATTCACTGAAGAACTGATTATATATTGCAAAATATGCTTTAAAAATGAAAACCCACCATTTACTTCTGACTTGTTAAACCTATCCAGCGTACCCATACAGCATACTGTCACCTACCAGTCAAAGTCTACCATACGCATCCCAAAGACTTGCCTAGCGATTACATATTTCTCCTTTCCTTTACCTCCAGCCTGTAAATGGAAGCCTCTTTGGCTGTCAGAGTTCGGTAATCTGGCCTGTCATTTCCACAGCAACCTCAAAAGCTGGGTACAGATACATGAATCAGCTCCTTCCATGGAGAAATGGCTAACTTGAAGCAAGTTGGAAGAAGCACCTGGGAAAGCTGTCCTTCAGTTTCCCTGGTCTCTGGGAAGGATGGCAAACTACCTACCATAGTGCCTATTGAATTAAAGACTGGCCCTTAGACAGCAGCTTTTAAAGTAGGCAGATGAACTTCTTTCAAGGGAAGACGGAGAGGGGCAATGTTGCCTGTTCCCTCTGCTGAGCCCTAAGGGGATAGCCTTGGGGAGTGCTCACTCATTCCTAAGAATTGCTTATCATCTTGTAGGTCTCATGAACATAAGCCCTAACCTTTCAGAGCTGGGTGTTTTGGAAGTGGTCCCTCTAGTGGAAGTGTTAAATGTTAGTGTGATAGATAAGCTCTCCAAGGACAAGCTTAGGAGTTGGGGGTTCCCTCCCAGTTATACCGTGCTGTCAGGGTGGGGTTTATGGCTTGTCTCAGCCTTTCCTACCTTTTTCAGATGAGGATATTTTCTCACTTGTCTGATGTGTAGGAGTCATTTGGCAAGTTTCTGGGTCTCTTTCAGAGAATTTATTCATATTTGGCTATACATTGGTGTGTTTCTGGGAGGAGGGGAATTAAGGAGCCACCCACATCTGGTCAACTCCTCTGTATTTGAATTATGGGTTATATGAAAAAATATTACAGAGGGAATGCACCCTTCTCATCACAGCATCTTGGAGAATTAGACATAATCTTCATACCAGGGGTACCTACCATCACATGACATCACTAGAGATGTTAACCTCAAGGCTAAGGTAGTGCTTGTCAGGTCCTTCCCTGTTTTTCCCTTTAATCTTTGGAAGTGTGACTTTTATCTTATTCAGAAGCAACCAGATTTTAAATCATCTAGAGAAAAAAAATAAAGAAAGAGCAACCAGAGAGAAAAAGAAAACCCAGAGAGGGTACTGACCATGGAGTCAAAACAAAAGGATTTCCGGGATGAAGATATGGTAAGCAATGTCAAAAATGCCACAGGAAGCAATGAAAGATAATTACTCAAAAGTGCCAAATGAAAGGTTTTGATGACTCTAATAAGAGTGATGTTAATTGTTTAATGGTGCAGAGCCAGAATGCCATAGGTTGGGCTAATTACAGAAAGTAGACATAGAGTGTAAATTATATATTTTGGTAGCTTGACTGTGAAGAAAGTATGTAGAAAGGGTGGTGATTAGGGAGACAGTCATGGGGTCAAATGAAGTTATTGAGAAGTTTTTGTTCATTACTTTATAATGCAAAAGAGTCTTAAAATGTGCATGCTGAGCAGAAAGAGATATTTGAGAGGGGAGGAGGAGAAAATAAAGATCTAGGCAACTTGGCTGGGTAGAATAAGTGCTTGTAGGCTATGTCATAATATCTATCAAGTTGTGAGGAGGAAGGCTGGTTCTGCAAAGGAGTGTTAGGCCATTAAACCAAACAAAGCCCTGTCCCTCGAAAAGCAGGGGGCCTTGTTTTGAACCTAAGCGTACCTGGGGGAAGGGTAGATAAAAAGAATTCTCCCTTCAGGGCCTTGGGGGGAGGGAGTATATTTGCAAATCAATGAACTCGAGGGGCAGTTATAAAGCAAGGTTCTCCCGTGCTGCGCTCTGCTCTGGATTTGGGATTTTTGTCCCCGGAGACCGCGCATTATTAAAACTGATTTCTCCACCTCTTCAAAGCGTCACTTAGTTTTTTTGGTCTTTCTGCAACAGTTGGTTTAGTCTTCATTGAGCAATAATGTCTGAATTATTGTTTGTCAAGAATGCTTGGCGCTTTAATGAGACAGAAACTACCAACTCAGAAAGCACAATATATATTAAAAATAATAATAACAATGATACCATTTCTTAGATGTGTCCAAATCTCCAAGAAGATGTTCTTTGATTTTTAGTTGACACTTCCAAAATAATTAATAATTACAAAGGCAAAACTTATGGTGGAGAATCCTAGCAGATGCTGCCTTAACCTAGTTATCAAAGTTAACATTACCAAATATTAATAAAAAAATTTAATCTTCACCCGGAAGAGGCCATGCCATTGCTGAGTTAGCCTTCCTAATCATACAGAACCTCAATCTAATCATAACAAAATAACGGGTAAGGTCAAACGAAGAAACACTCTACAAAATGGTTGACCTGTACTCCTCCAAAGTGTCAAGGTCATGAGAGACAAGGAACAATAACAGACTAAGGTAACATAACAACTGAAGACAATGGAGGGGTCCCAGACTGGATTCTGGAGGACAATGAAAACAGGGGTGATAACCTATTAACAGCTCCCAAAAAACAAGTCCTTGCCCAGTGAGTACTGAATGGGGGGAAATAAGCAAGCCAAGTAGGAGCAAACCAAGCCACCTTCCATCATACTGAAATTTGTTTTACCTAAGTGAATGCTTTTTTTCAAAATATGGTGCAAATCGATGGAAACTTTTGTATTAAATGAGTAATTTATTTTATTGACAGTTTGGAAAATAGGTTGAACTTATGTAACTCAACACTCATGAAGGCATTTGAGCCTCACAAACAATGAGATGGGTAGAAAAGGGATGTTCCTTTATCATTTGCGGAAACTGAGGTTCAGAGAAATTATGCTGCTCATATAAGACCTCTCAAAGAAGGAGCATTCAAGCCCAAATTGTAACCTTCTGATTCCCAGTTCTGAGCCCTTCCACTCACAACAGGCATCCCAAACTGGTCTCATTCTATAAATTACAGAGTGGGGAGGGAGAGGGGGAAGGGGCGATGGAGGAGGAAAGGTGCTTGACAAAAATTCTGAATTCCAGACCAGCCTTTTCCCTGTTGATTCTAATTCAGCATATCTGAGATGGAGCCTGAAAATTTGTATTTTTTAAAAAGCCCCCCAGGTGATTTTTATGCTAGGTCAGTTTCAGAAATGCTAACATCATCACATGTATCCCAGAGAGAAATATTTATAATATAGAGAAGTATTTATTCTCAGTCTTTACTGAATATTTAAGTATCAAGATTAAATTAGGCAAGGGCCGAGTTTTGGCATGAGGACTGGCCTGTTCCATTCCTAACAGGGTGCACTTGGGCCTTTCTTGCTAAGTACAATTGGCTGTTGAACAATACAAGCCTTAGGGCCCCTTGTACCCCAAGTCAAAATCTACTTGTAACTTCTGACTCCCCAGTCATCCCTGGGTATACGGGATCTGAAACTTAAAGTCTAAGTTGGACTTGGACATGTGGAAGGACATTATGGATCGAGGAGAAATGCATAACCACAGAGAAAAGGAGAGGAGAGGATGAGTTTTGATTATTCTGTGATTCCAAAAATTAATTCTTAGCTCTTTGGTTTTTAAGACAGTCTGATAGCCTGTAATTCCTTTGGAAATCCAAACTGGTGAGGAACTTTTAAAAGACAACCTAGATTAATTAGGCAAAGAGAAGGAAATAATAATTATTGAATACCTTCCATGAGCTAGGCATCCTAAATGATCTCATTAAATCCTCAAAAAATACCTGAAATATGTATATTATCCATCCACACACCCCATTTCACAGATGAGAAAAATGAGGCATGAGAATCTAAACTAATTTGTCCAAGGTCACACTACTTACAAAAAAAGAATCAGATGGAAAAAGTATTTAAAGTGAAGTTTGATTGTTCCTAAATCCCACATTATATCTACTATACCACAGGCCTCCTTAGAATGACATAGAGAATGTCATAGCACTATTGTAGGGCACACCTCAGCTGAGATCTATGGGCCTGGGATCCAAAAGTTCTCATTACAAGAGGCAACTTAATTTAAGTAGTATAACATTATGCATCATATTAAACTAATTATGCTTGTTTGAATTTGTTGGTTTTAAAGTATTTTTTATACTTAATTTGTCAATTAGTTTTGGTCTTATATTAGACTACAAGCACGAATGGGGTCCCCAGGGGGTTGGGGGAGCCAGGATGTGATCAGCCCTCTGGGCAGGCAGTGGGATGTCCTTGCCAGTCTGGGATCCGGTCTGTCCTGCTGACATTCACACCGATTGTCAGGAACCACCTGGTGGCCACTTTTATATTGTTTCTTCCTTGAGGAGCATCTAGGGAGGGGAAGCAGCAGCAATGCCAGAGGCCAACTTCCAGAAAAGCTGCGGTGCTGTCAGGATCATGCTGGTGGCGCTGGTCCAACGGTGCCTGGCCCGTTCTCCAGATACTGGACCTATAGGACTATTGAGGGAGTGAGTGGCTGCCCCAAGCTGGTGGGCCAGGGAGACAGGTCTGTCAGCTGAGCAGCACTCCCAACGTGGAAGTGCACTGACCACCAGAGGCCAGCTCCTGCATTGAGCGTCTGCTCCCTGGTGGTCAGTGCACATCATAGTGACAGGTCATTCTGTTGCAGAAAGACCAAAAAAAACTAAGCAACGCTCTTTGAAGGAGTGGAGAAAACATGGTTTTAATCACGCGCGGTCTCTGGGAAATGTTCCAAATCAGAGCAAAGTAACACGCGGGAGCCCTTCCTCATATATGCTTCTTGAGTTAATCTTATTACAAATGTGTTCCCTCCCTCCAGGCCCTAGAGGAACTGAAACTCCCAACCTCCCTTTCCCCTGGTGTTCCAAGGATTCCACCCAGCTTAACAATCCACCCTTTCCCCAGGTGTTCCAAGGTTACCGTGTCAGCTAACAATCCACCCTTCCCTCAGGGCAGCACTTCTGTTTTGTTTTGCTAATCCAGTTTTGGTGAAGGAGGCAGTGCCTCAGCTGAAGGTCATTTCCCCCAGAACATCAGGGCTACCTTTGAATTAGCCCTTTTTTCCTTCTCATTTCCAGTTGTTCGGTCATTCAGTTGCTTAGGCTTTTATATATATAGATTTACTAGCTAAGAGTATGAGTATATAAGTAATGTGATATTTGTACTTTTCAAGTAACATTACAAGAAAAATAGTTTCAAGATTCAAAGGTGATGAGATTTTTTTTTTTCATTAAAAAGTCTCCAGCCCTAACAGGTTTGGCTCGGTGGATAGAGTGTAGGCCTGAGAACTGAAAGGTCACAGGTTCGATTCCGGTCAAGAGCATGTACCTTGGTTGCAGGCACATCCCCAGTGGGAGGTGTGCAGAAGGCAGCTGATCAATGTTTCTCTCTCATAGATGTTTCTAACTCTCTATCCTTCTCCCTTCCTCTCTGTAAAAAATCAATAAAATATATTTAAAAATAAAGTCTCCATGTCCTAGCCAGTTTGGCTCAGTGAATAGAGCATTGGCCTGCAGACTAAAGAGTCCCGGGTTCAATTCAAGTCAAGGGCACATACCTTGGTTGCAGGCTCTTCCCCAGCCTGGGCCCTAGTCAGAGCTCATGCAGGAAGCAGTCAGTACATGTATTTCTCTCACATCGATGTTTTTCTCTGTCTTTCCCTCTCTCTCCTATTCTCCCTAAAGATCAATGGAATAATATCCTTGGGCAAGGATTAACCTAGGGAAAAATAAAAGTCTCCATGTGTTTCTCAATTCTGAGAAAGATTGTACTCATAAAATGCTCAGAAACATCCACTAGTTATAACATGGACTTTTTTCAGGTTGCCAAATCTCTAGCGCAACAGGACTGCATGGTGCCAGAGCTGAAATTTGTCTTTTGCACCAGGGGACAAAACAATGGCCAGGATGGTGTGTCATGTGAAGCTAACCATTCCACTCATGTCTATTGAACTAAAGTCAAACTAATTGGGGGACAAATTGTTTGTTTTCCTTTTAAATCTTTATGACTTTTAAACTTCAAAATTTCACAGATTTTGGAAGGCCTTGCATTTTTTCAAGTTCTTCCCCTTGATTAAAAAAGTAGGTGCAAAATTATTCACTATTGGTCCCATAAAGACTATAAACGTAAGATACTTTAACCTCTTTAGTTATCTGGGTGACATTCTTCCAATACATATTTTACATTTCTATAATACATTTCATAATGCAGATATTTTAAATATTTGTGACTTATTTGCTCCCTTTTCTTCTGGTTCTCTTTCCCATTTCTAATCAGTTCCTTCTATTATAATAAATGGGTTTAAATATTTAAGAGAGGATTCTCTCTTTTTAAGAAAGAAGAAGAAATTGTGTCCTGTCTGGAAATTTTTCAAAAGCAAGAAACAAAGAAGGCAATGACTTCATCTCTAGACTAGGATGAATAACTTCAATTACTCAGAAGAAATAACATTGAACACATGCTTTCAATCTACTGTTCAGGCCCTTAAACCCTGTGCCTTCTAACCCAAGTGACACACACATACATCATGCAGTCAACACCTAATGAAAGTTCCAGGCAACCCATCCCTGTTTATGACCAGTGAGGTGACCGCTCTCATCTCATTTCTGCTTTAGGCTTTCTCTTCCAGCTACGAAACTCTGGAAAATATCCCACATTTGCCCCCACCACCACCCCGCCTTCCCTCCCTGATGACCCATTGGTGTATCTAGTTCTGATCCTGGATGTCTTCTTCATATGCAATTTTGCCCTTGTTTCTTGGCTCCACCCTTTCCTAGCTATAATGGGTGACTCACACCCAAAATGCTACCCAAGCCCCTGCCCTGTAACCTACACCCGCCTATGCTAACCAGAACTCGGAGTTCCTCATCTCTGGTACTCCCATGTGACACAGGCACATGTTAATAAACATGCTTGTTTTTCTCTTGGTAATCTGCCTCTGGCCAGTCTAATTTACAGGCTCCAGTGGATTCCATGGATCCAGGAACAGATTTTCCCTCCCCTTCAGCATGAACTACGTAGAAACTAAAATGGCATTTGTGGCAAACCTTGAGTATTTTTGTGTTACCAACAGCCTATATTTCACATTCTTAATAGGTTTATGCACGAATTAATTATTCACCAGGTGTTTTTTTGTTTGTTTGGTTGGTTGGTTGGTTGGTTTGTATGTTTTTAATTTCATCCTTACTTCCAGCATTTAAGAAAGTATAGCTGAGAGTTATATATTCAGGAAGAGCAGAGTATTTGGTGAGGCAAAAATAATGGCAGTAACAAAACTGTTCTAGAGAACAATAGTGAGATTGTCATCCATTGTGGATTTTTAAGGATCATTTCATAGAACAATACAATTTTTGAACTGTTATATCTAAATAACTCTTGAAAAGCACAAAATTAAAGAACTCCTTGAAAGGGCATTGGAACAGTCCTTAAACCCATTATAAAAACAGTATATAACTTCCTTTCTCCTTTCTGTCCCATATTAACTTTTTGATAAGCTGTATAAGGAACAGTGTTCCTTATCAAATAAATGATCTGGCCTATTTTATATGGATTGTGTGAGATTTAAAATTTTTTTTATTGATTTTAGAGGGAGGAAGAGAGATAGAAAAATAAATTGAGAAAGATCAACATGGATCGGCTGCCTCCTGCACACACCCCCCTGGGGATCAAGCCCACAATCCAGGCATATGACCTGACTGGGAATTGAACTGGTGACCTCCTGGTGCATGAGTCAATACTCAACCACTGAGCCACACTGGTTGGGCATATGAAGTGTTTTGGAAAGGAATAAGTTCTAAGATTATTCTTCTCATAAGAACCTGTGCTATAGAGATGGGCACGCCACTTAACTCTCTCATCTTTGCCAGTTCTAATGTGTCTAGACATGCAGAAGGAAGTAAAAAATTGAAGCAATCAACCACATAATTTGGACAGAAAATCACATACAGCTGAAATATTGAGCTGATTGGATAAAGTAAATAAACTTCCTGCCAGTCCTCACTTTTCACAGACTGTTCAGACACTATTCTTGTCTAGGATGTAATAACTAGACTCAAAATTGGCATAAACAAATATTTTGAAATCCATCTAAATTGTTGGTAATCAGTTCATCCTCACTATAGAAGTAAGAACCACTAGTCACAACAAAATAAACTTCCAGTTCTCCAAGGTCACAATTCCTTGGCCTCAAATAGATAACAGGATAGGAATTAGCATTTTTCAAAATATGTGACTTTGATGAACATGCAGATATACCATCTGACCTTTGGATTTTCAGTTTCTCTTCATATTTGCAAAGAATCTAGTATTAACTAGACCTATAAATATAGAAGCAAAGCGGAAATGCTAAGCATTGGGTGAGTCTGACTTGGGGAGATAGGAAGAAAAGGAGGTTCCAGGAACCCTACATGTAAATTATCTCGTGTAATCCTCACAAGATTTCCTCATTTCTCCATTCAACAAAAAATGACTGAGTAACCATTATAGCAACAGAGTTAAAATAAAAAGAGAGGTGACCCTTCTTCTCCCAAAGCTCACAGGGAGGCTGCCAATGAGCAAACAATCACAACTGAGCTTTGTGTCTAACGGAAAGGAATATAATTCTCTGAGAGTGTATGACAAAGGGATGACTAAAGGCCTCTTGTTTCAGAGATGAGGCCACAGATGTTCAGAGAGATGAAGCAACTTGGTCAAGGTTACACAAACAAGCAGTCTTGGAGGTAGGATTCCTTCCCAATCCTGCCTGACTGCAGAGCCCTTGCTCTTTTCCATATGTTTCTTGGGCTCATTAAACAACAGCATGAGACAGGAGGCTGTCACAGGGCACCAAGATTACTTGCAGTGGATTTTACCTCCCTTTCTTTTAGCCCATCCAGTTTAATATTTCCTACAAGTCTGAGAAAACGGTTTACAAATCCTTACAGGATTAATCCTGCTCTTGTTTGTACATTGCTGAGTTGGGCCATAAATTCTTCACTGGTAGTTATCGTTCACAGTTGTATGTCACAAATACCACACAGGGAATAACTGTGAAACTACTCCTGAGACTTAAAGCAATCAAAGCTCTTATGGAGGAAAGCGTGACTACCACTCTTTTATGTCAATTGAGTTGATTCTATACTTCCTATAGTACTAATTGAAATGGCATATATTGACCAGGATTTCAAAGCCTGGTATGTCACCATTAGGGTGACTGACAGGTCCAGTTTTTTCCAAAACTTTACTGACTTTAAAACTGGAAGCCCTGATCCTAAAAAATCCATAGGCCCAGGCAAATGAGGACAGTTGGTCACCCTCATCCTGTGCTACTCAGAGATCACAGAGCCATAGGGTCAGTTCCCTCCTCAGTGCTGGTGGCCAACCTCCTGTGTCCCATCCCTCCCCCTGACCAGCAGACCCAGATCGGCCCACCACCCACCCACCCAGAGGCAGTGCAGCAGCAAGAGAAGGAGTGGGGAAGAGGCAGGGAACCACGCAGTGGCAGAGCTCCAACGATGGTGGTGTCAGCATCTGGTGTCTGTTGCTTCTGCACCTGGTCTGACAACCATCGCCTCCTCCCTGGCCTGGCCCTGATCCACCTGGCCCCGATTAACCCTGATCATAGGCCAGGCCTAGGGACTCCACCTGTGCATGAATTTCATGCACCAGGCCTCTAGTTCGTTAAATAAATCTGTGCCTTTGGCCCAGCATGGAAGAGATAACCATGGACTTCATATCTGGAAAGTGTGCATCCCTTCTGCGCAGCCACAGGGTCCAGTGCAGTCAGACAGATATAATCCCAACAGTTCCTCAACCACTCCAGGGAACCTTCTCCCAGAAGGTCAGGTGCAGTCATTACTTGGTATCCTGACAGCCAAATGTGGTGTGATACATAGCCACACTGCAGTAGAACTACTGCTTTTCTGGGTAGCATGAATCTAGCTGGTACACATAATGGATTTCATTCCTTTATATTTTCATAGATGGACACCAAGTTACAGATAAAGTTGTTTATTTATTTTCATATTCTTTAGAGAAAACAAAGTTAAGGGATCGATATTGATACACATTTTAACTCGTGACTCTCTGCTTAATTCACTTTTAGCAATATAAGAAGTTGCAAACATGCTGAATACTGAAGTCAAATTGTTATATGAATGGATCTATTCACCCTTGAGAAATTGAGAATCATATTATCAGTTTCTTCCAAAGCAAAACAATTACAGTTATGACACCAGGAACTCTAACAGGTGGAAAGGCTGTTTTATATATAGTCATTACATGCAATGTAATGAGTCAATATCTATTCTCCAATACACACAATTTCCACATTCAATTTGGGTATATTATGTTATGGCCAAAAACTCAGCCTTTTGGAATGTCAGCACACCTCTAAGGTAATCAAAAGAAAATGTATGCAATTAATCAAGGACAGATTTGGGGCAAAAATAAATAATTATTCCAGGGTGTTACAGAAAACAATCTCATGGCCTGAAAAACATGTTCATCATGGTTATTAGAGGCAATTAAAGTATTTTCTCTTCCTTATTAAAAAATGTGAAGTGTAGCTATGTCAGTAGGA
>PVJC01031033.1:0-20852 GCA_004026665.1 Murina feae
GTGTGCCTGGGGGCAGGTCCCCAGCAGGTAGACACACACAGGAGGACTGCTCCGAGCCTCAGATGTGGCTGGGGGCAGGTCCCCAGTGGTGACACACACACATACACACACACACACAAAAGGCGCCTGGCAGACTGGGGCCATCATAGGACATCCACGGAGGGGTCCCAGACTGTGAGAGGGCACAGGCCGGGCTGAGGGACTCCCTCCACGCCGAGTGCACAAATTTTTGTGCACCGGGCCCCTAGTATTGTGATAAAACCCTTAACTATTTTTACCTTTTCTCTCTTCTGCTTTTTTTTTTATCAATTCTCAACTCTGAAAAAGGGGTAGAGTGTTTTATCACTCTGCTCCCTGACCTGTAAGCTATTCCCAATGCATAAGTTTGGTGAGATAGTTTAGTACTTTTAGGCATATTTCATTATTGGAAGGTACCTTACTGTATATCCCTTTGTTTTGAGTTCAAGTTAGGACAAAAACACGATCAGGCATGCAAGACACGGTTTATTCTTGTATAACTTATTAATTATGTATTATTTTCCTTGTGAACAGTTGTAAACCTACTTTTGCTCACTCCTGTATTTTCTATTCTTAGTGAACCCTATTTACTTAGTATTAGTTATTAAAAGAGGAAGAAAAAAAGATTTAATTACTCACTCTATGTTATTTCTTCTATCTTGAATATGTTCAGATTGCTTATGCTCTGTTTGTTTCCAAAACTCTGCCAAAATGTTAAGATAAAATTTTAAAAAACTGAATTGTGCACTATGTTAGTATTAAGCAATATAGAACTAGATGATAATGTTGTAAATATACATACTTATATTTATAAAAATGTACTCATAGCGATCCTTTAAAAATGGTAGCTTATTCAAAACAATTATCTTCTTGTCTCTTGTTGGGTTTTCAAATTTTCTAGTATGCATATAAAGTTCCTTTGTTCTCATTCACATTTTTAAAAGTTAGTCCAAAACGTTTTCCTTGAATAGTTTATTCAGAGGAGTTAGATGCTTGTATTTTCTGAGCTATTAAATATCTTTAATCGTTTTTTCCTGGCAAGTTAATATATAAGGATTCCTTGATAGAGAAGTCCACAGATACTCTTTATTTTAATACTGTATTTTCCAGAGTTGCAAACGAGAAGTCCAATGCCAGTCTGAATAATTTTTCTATTTGCTTGAAAGTTCAAAATTGATTTCTTTCTCATTAGAAAACAAGAAAGTCAGGTTATATATATGTGCCTACTGTTTCTCTCCAGTCCAGTTTGGAAGTAGGTGAACTTTTTCAACTATGATTCTCAGAGCTTGCTTTACCTCAGAACATTTTTCTTCTATTATTTCTTTGTTATTACTTCTGACATTTATTCTTTTTTTTGAAATTATGTTGTTATTCACTTGTTAGGTTACCAAGCTCTTTCTTTGGTCATTTTTTGTGTGTTTTTTTGGTGTAATTTCTATGTTCATATAATTTGCCTTTATTTTGTAACTATTTAATGTACATCATTTAATAGATCATTGGTTCAGAGCTCAGGTATCAAATCTTCAAATAGTGTATTAAATTGTTTTGATGACAAATGACATTTTTCATTCTAATCTTTCTTTCATTATATTTTATTTTATTTTCAGTGTGGAACTTTATTTCCCTTTTGTGCTTGTGTTATTATATTTTATTCAAGTGGCTGTCCATCTCATGCAACAGCTATGATTTGCTGGATGAATATCATTTTCACCAGACTGATCACTCTGCATGCTGGTTGGGTTAGATCTGTCATAGTTCATCAGGCTGAGCTCTTGGGGCTCAGATCTGATTGTTAATCCTAAGCAATCAGAATCACACAGGGGCTGGGAGACAAAATAACCACTTCTCTTATGGGCAACAGTGAGTAAAAAGGAGGTTGTCAGGCTTTTCTGAACCCCTCCAAAGAATTCATTCTGGACTCCCCAAATCATCTGTGCCTTGAGTTTGGGGAGGCTTGGCCCAGCTAGCCATTGGCTTTGTGCCCAGAGAAACCAGATATATTCAAACAAGATTAATGTTGCTACAGTTTTTTATAATTCTCTAAAACCATAATGTCCCATGATGCTCTATCTTCCACACTATTCTCAAAGCTTCCAGTTGCCAGTTCTTTCCATGTAACTCCAACAGTATTATGACCTCACTTGCTGACACGCATTTGCCTGAGGGCACAAACTACTATGAGGCTCAGGGGAAGCAAACTGATGGGGGCTGGGAGTAGAGAAAAAAAAAAGGTCTATGTTCAGATTGCTTGTGCTCTATTTATTTCCATAACTCTGCCAAAATGTTAAGATAAAATTTTTAAAAAACTGAATTATGCCACTTATGTTAGTATTAAGCAATATAAAACTAGATGATAATGTTGTAAATATACATACTTATATTTATAAAAATGTACTCAAAGCAATCCTTTAAAAATGGTAGATTATTCATAACAATATATCTTCTTGTCTCTTGCTTTCATATTCTCTAGTATGTGTATAAAGTATTTGACTGCACGTATATGTATGTATGCATAGATTTAATCACAAAAGTTTTATAACACTTTAGGTATTCAGAGTAGGTTGAGATATATGTATGATTTTAGTTTTTCTGCTGTATTTTTTGAGTTTGAAACTCTGAGTAGGTTGCATTATTTGACTTGATTTTAGATATTTCATATATCTAGAAGTGTTTTGAAATTGGAAATCTGCTTTTTCAAATTAAGAGGGTAGTCGTTATTGAAGTTTTATCTACTGATAAAGGCTACATCCTCTATCTATGTAGAAGCTTGCCCTAGTCTAATCTCTTATCAACTGCAGCTTTGCCTTCCTTTTTTTTTATCATACATATGTGAAATTATACTTTTCAGCTGTCTACTACAGAATCCTGTTGAGAAAGAAATGTATTATCTCAGCTGGACACAACTCCAGCAAAATATTGAAAATGAATAAATAGCAGAAACACCAAGTATGGAATTTAGAGTGTAACCAAATACTCTCTAGGCAAAGTGACTTAGAATTTAATGTCACCTACTGGCAGATGGACTATGTAGGTTTTACTCAAGAAAAGGCATGTTGCCCAGGCCCCTGGGGCTTAGTTGGTTGGAGCATTGTACCGTGTACCAAAGGGTTGTGGTTTCGATTCCTGATCGGGACACATACCCAGATTGTGTGTCCAATCCACAGTTGGGGTTCATATGGGAGGCAACCAATTAATGTTTCTCTCTCACAGTGATGTTTCTCTCTATCTCCCTCCCTCTTCAAAATCAATGAAAAAAATGCATGTTACCTATAGAATATATCCTTCTACATTTCTGGAACTAAAACAATTCTACTTTTAAAAAATAATGTTTATTTTTTAATCACATCTTATCCTTAGACATTATAAGGAGGAATAGTACATGAATTAAATCTAACATTCTTATTTCTAAAGGTGGAAATGGTCAAAGAACAACGTTTTATCTATTTAGCAGTAGGCTAAGCATCATCAACTCTGAAAGGTATTTCTTTCAGGGTGGATATATGCTGGCCTCCCTAAATTTTCTAGACAGATATTTGCTTTAGTGGATTTGAAAACCCATATTATTTTCCCTTCTATTTTATCACTTACCAGGTTATATTTAAGTTATATTTTTGTGGCCCTAACTAGTTTGGTTTGGTGGACAGAGCATTAGCCTGTGGATTGAAGGGTCCAAGGTTTGATTCTAATCAAAGGCATATGCCTTGGTTGCAGGCACACCACCAGTAGGAGGTGTGCAGGAGGCAGCTGATCAATGTTTCTCTCTCATTGATGTTTCTAACTCTCTGTCCCTCTCCCTTCCTCTCTGTAAAAAAATCAATAAAATATATTTTTAAATAAATAAATAAATAAATAAATAAATAAATTATACTTTTATGTTTGCTCTCTCATTAAGCTACAAATCCTTCAAGAAAATATATCCTATCTTATTATTTTGTGTCATTAGTATGGCATACTGCTTAGATGAATGAAGAAATATGATTTATAAATATGATAGTAATTTGTAACAGGTTGAAAGAAATCAAGAAAATAGACTACCAAGCACAATAACAACAAAACCTAATAAAAATCCAATCGACTATAGAGAACAACCAAAAGAAATAATTGGTCAGATATTTAAAGTCATTCTAACAAAATTAAGTGGAGTTTTATTTGTTTTGTCTTTAATAACTTTTGTCTCTTTTGTATTATTATTTAGATGTTCTAAATTAACCTGTTATTGCCACAGCAAATGTAGATAATAAAAGAAATAAAACAAAATTATAAAAAAGGAAGTATCAATCAAAACTGTGCTGCAATCAACAAGCTGTTTTTGCAGAGATTTCAATAAATTAGAGTGTTATTCATTCATGCAGGCAACCCTGGACTGGTTTACAATTTCTTTAATGTCAAGAAGGCAGGATCAGAAGGAAGGTAGGGGAGGGTAGGGTAAGGGGGAGAGATCAACCAAAGGACTAATATGCAATCATATAGGCCTAACCAATGGACACAGACAACAGGGGTGTGAGGGCATGAGTGGGAGTATGGGGGTAATGTGGGGATAAAGACACATATGTAATAACTTAATCAATAAAGAAATTATAAAATGAAAAAAAGAAAGCAGGATTATTTTGTCATTCTGTTTCACCGTAAGTTTTATCTAGTATTCTCAAGGTTGCTGTGTCATTCAAAGATGAATGCTGAAACTCCAGCCTTCACAGTTGTTGCAGACGGGGAAAAGAAGATAGCAAAGGAATTTTACTTAAAATGTGTTGGTTGCATGTGTTTTTCAAGGAGGATGTAAAGGTAGATGTTCAGCACAGTACCTTGCCAGTATTCTGATAACCAGAAAAGGCCAGGAGAACGGGGAGCAGGCAGACAACCAGAATTCCTCACCACATCTCAGCTGTAAGGAAAAGCTCATGATCATGAAGAGACCCTTAATTCAGTACAGGATGTGGGAACTAAAAAATAATGTTTGCTACTGGAATCATCTAGTTTAGGATATAGATCTTTACATCTAACCTTTGATCAGAAAGTAATTTACCTTTTCCTAAAGACTATTCTAGTTACTTTATGAATTTAAGACACCTTTGCTGAAGTCAAAGACGATGCAGAGTTCCTGCTTGTATAAAAGGTGGGCCATTCTCCGGTTCCCCTTATTTATTCAGCCATACTATGTCCCAGGAATATAATTTTTACACATTAGAGATTGCGTTAAGTCTGAAAATTTTACACTCATACAAAGGGCTGGCTCCAAGGGTGTATAACCTGGCAGCCCACAGACACCACACTTGAAAGGGCCCTGCTCTCATGCTCCACTGCTGCATCTTCAAATATTTGAACCCCATGTTTCCATTTTGCATTAGGAAGCACAAATTAGGAGGCTTGTCCTGGTCCCATATACCACAGCAAAGGAGTCTGGGAAATAACCAGAAACAGCACTAGTGAGTGCTTAATAGCCAAGGAATGAAGAATAATTGTCCACTGCTGGCTATAGATTAAATATATTTATGTTGCCATAGGTAACATTTACAAAATGTTGTAAATAGCACACAACTTAGAAATCACATAAATTGTAACCCTGAAGCTAATTAAATTCAGCATCTAATGGAGTGAAATTTATTGACAGCTCACGAAAATGAATTAAGAGAAGCGGTAACTGCTGTGTGTTAAAAGTAATAAAGGGTTGGTTTTTTTCCCCCTAAGCTCTTAGAAGATTATTATAAAATTGCTCTAGGCCATTCAGTTAATATGCTACACCCAATTACTATTCTTAAATCAGTGAGGACATGTCTATTTATTGAAAAGTAACTTACTTGTTATTGTTTCTAATTTTTATTCACACTTAGGAAATTGGACACTTATTAAATATTGAAATTGAGCAAGGCACATCATAGATGTCAGGTTAATGACATGCAAAGACCCATTTGCATTGTATTATCTCTGTTTTCAGGCACTTTCCTTTCTAATGTAATTTTAGCACAGGGAGCATGAATCTATGCAAACTTCTTCCATGATTTAATTTTTTGAAGCTTAAAATTGTCACAAAGATAAGAGTTTCATGGGCAAATACAGACTCTTATTCCCTTTACAGGGATAAAAATCCTTTTGAAAACTTTCTCAAGGACAGTGGAAATTATATTCAAGTCCAAACTGTTCAAGAAAGTTTAAAAAATATAGTTATAGTTGTTATCAATCACCAATTCATATCATCAAGCTCTGCATCATACAAAAGGCATGACCCGTGCCCTCTTTTATATTATAATCCAAAAAATTCAAAGCCAACAAAAAAGGAAGTAAAATGCATACATAATAGCACATGCAGCTGAAACATCAGTGCAATCAGCACTATTTTGAGAAAGCTTAAGACACTAAAATCTGAATGTCAATATCAGGAAATCAAGCTAAATATTTAAATATTACATATTTGCCATTATTTATGTCTATAAAAGGATTGTTTTCAAGAGTTTGTGTTACTTTTGGGTTTCAGTTCTTGTTAATTTTAGCTCAGTTCAATGCACAAGGTCAACTCTGTTTCTTTTACAGCAATATTTCACTGAAGTATGAGGAGGTTCTCACGACCACTGTCCCCTGTAAAAGGAAATATGAAATGTGCTTTACCAAAGCCAGGAGCCCATGGCCAGAGTTCTATGCAAAATGGCGGTCCAGCTCAGAACACCCTTTAGAAAGGCACAGAGAAAAGATCAGCCTTTGCTCCAAGGATTTGGCTAATTGACATAATCCTCAAAGTTGTTTTATTAGTGAAGATGAATCCTTTAAAAGTTGATGATCTGGCAAAAGAATGTTATTCTCATCTTGTACTAAATGGACATGGGCTAATGTAAAACCAAATGAATTCTTAAAAAATGGAACAGCAGGAATCACAAAAGCAGAAAACTAAAATGATTAAAAGCAACTCATCAGTCTAAGGAAATTCTGTCCACATTCCTAGGGAGCCTGTTCATCTAAGGAACTATTTGGGCAGCAAGTCAAAATTTAGTGTTTCCTATATAAATGCCATTTTATATAAGACACTATTTCAAGTGGGAAAAGCATAACTTTTCAGAGCAGCGCATTAAAGCACTGACAAATGTCCCTTTTAAAATCCTCAGGCAAAGGCAGCCTATCTATGAATTCCCTGTCCCCGCACCTCAGGATCCTGAAGGTTTTGTAATCAATGGAGATGAATATAGTCCACCTCTGTTATTTTCTATGCTAAGACAGAAAGATAAATTAAGAGGTTTAAAGTTTAGACCTGTATATTCTATAAAATTCTTACCAAAAACATCTGGTACATATATTGATGTATAAATATAAAGTAAACAAGTAAGTAAACTAATTTACAATTGATAATTTCTCTACTTTATTCTCAGAGCAGATGCTGGAGAGGCCATGGGCTCAATGCAAGTGGGGTTTTTAAGCCAGGATGAAAACTATTGTCTGTATCCTGATCAGTGGAAAGGTGATGATGTCTGCCCATAAGGAGGCCCTCAGTGCACATGAGCTAATTCTCGTCCATTTAAACCCACTGCTTGAAATACCCCACCCCATGTAATGATACCCAAATGTAATTTCCATGTAACTCTAAATGACAGACTACTAGCTGCACAGTTAATGTAATCTTAGGAAGATTACGATGTCCCTCTTGACCATATCAACAGGTGTAAAAACACTGTATGTAATCTCAAAAAGTAGATAATCTAACCTAATAGAAGCGTAATATTGAAACTGACCATTTCTTCGGGATGCCTAATCCACGTCCACCAGCCAATCAGAGTGGCTATGTGCAAATTAACTCTGCCAAGATGGCGGGCACCGGCTGCCTTGCTGCAGGCCCAAGCCGCATTTCTCCCACTCCCTGATCCCCACAAGGGGACTGAGGAGCAGGAGAAAGGCGGCCCAGGCTGGCGGTGAGGCCCCCAGGCGCCCACCTCACTGCCTGCCTGGGGCCAGGCTTCCTGGTCCCCTCATGAGGAATCGGGGAGCGGGAGAAAGGTGCCCCTGGCCGGCGGCGAGGCCCCCAAGCATCTGCCTCGCTGCCTGCCCGGGGTGGTCCTGACTGCTGGGGGCCTCAGATATGGCTGGGGGCAGGCCCCCAGTGGCAACACACACACACATACACACACACACACACACAAAAGGTGCCTGCCAGACGGGGGACATCATAGGACATCCACTGAGGGGTTCTGGACTATGAGTGGGAGCAGGCTGGGCTGAGGGACCCACCCTCCCCCCCGTGCATGAATTTCGTGCACCAGACCCCTAGTGTGTGTGTATATGTGTATGTGTGTGTGTGTGTATCAGAATACAAAAGAAATTATAAAAATTGCTCAGCATAAGACAAACCAATGGACTCAGACAACAGGGGGAAGAGAGCATGAGTGGGGGATAGGGCTGGGGGTTATTGGGGGGGGATGAGGACATATTTGTAATATCTTGACCCATAAAGAAATTTTAAAAAATTGCTCAGTGCTTTTATTTGGGAATGTGGAAAATGGGCTGTCTTATATCTTTTCTAAAGTGTGGCATTCCTATTTAGAGCAGTATTTTTTTCAGGAAATGTTACTTTTTCTATCTCTGGCCTATGAAAACATGATAGAATTATGTTACCTGGAAGCAATGATAAGGCAAAGATGGGGCTTTGGAACAAGAAGCAGAGGCCCTTCTCATTATCTACCTTCTCCTCTGTATAATGTTACTACATGTGTCAATAAACATGGTTGACAAAAGCACCCGTTATTGGACTTAGGAAATCTTTACATACCTTATTTTCTACAAATGAACTAAAAGCATTTACAGAGGAAAGAAACTATAGAGGCCAGCTGGCCTTGCCTCATATAAGAAGCTAGAGTTCCTTCTCCTGACTCTGTGTGAGCATCTCAGGAGACAGGCAGCTCCATTCACGCTTGGACAGTTTGTGGAACCAAAATCTTCCCTCTCTTCACAACTACCCATTCCACCTAATTTGGTTGAGAGCAGCAACATAGAATTAGCTTTAATTTCCTTTCTAAAGTGAATTAACACCCCATGTTTAAATGCAATTATTCTGATTTCAATTTGTTTTCTCTCATGCATATCCACACATCCACTTCTTCCAACCATTTCTACAAGACCCTATGTGGTTGGACCCTACCTACCATTTTGATTCCCTCTTGTTCACTTTTGCTGGCACATAGTGTGCTCTGTCATACTCATCTACTTGTTTCCTTGAATATACCCAGAATACCCAATCTTACCTAGGTCTTTGTGCTTGCTGTTCCTAATGTCCTATGCCTCCAGGTAGTCACATGCCTAATTCCTTTGCATCTTTGAACTTTAAGCTCAAATATCATCTCTTTTTGCACATAACACTTATCAGGATTCGAAATGATTTTCTTTACTTAGTGGTACTTCTTTTTCTATATCCCCCATACTAGAATGGAGGCTTCATGATTACAGAGACCTTGAATACCTTACTAACTGCCAGATCCAAAAGTAAGGACAATTTTTGTCACATAGTCTATACTAATAAAAGGGTAATGTGCTAATTAGACTGAACATATTCCAGATGTCCTTCCAGATGTCTTTCCAAACAAAGCCACAGCAGCTGCAATGGTGGAGGGCCTGCAGTCACGATGGCTGTGAGGGCCGGCCCAGCACCATGGTCTCTTTTGCAGAGGCCGCAGGGGAAGGCAGAAGGGAGAAGGTGGCACTGCAGGAAAAGGAAGAAGGCTGGTGCCACAGGAGAAGGGAGATGGTGGCAGTTAGGCATTTAGGAGTATCAAACTGGAGAAGGCCGATGCTGCAGGAGAAGGTAGAAGGTGGCAGTTGGGAAGTTAGAGCTATCAGACCATGAGGGGAGAGCAGTTAGGCAGTTAGGGGGATCAGGCTGGCAGGGGAGGGCAGTTTGGGGTTATCAGGCCAGTAGGGGAGGGCAGTTGGGGGCAATTAGGACAGCAGAGGAGGGCAGTTGGGGGTAACTGGGCCTGCAGGAGAGGGCAGTTAGGGGTGACCAGGCCAACAGGGGAGTGGTTAGGGAGCAATCAGGCAGACAGGCAGGCAGGCGAGTGGTTGGGAGCCAGCAGTCCCAGATTGTGAGGGGGATGCACCTGTCCCTGTGGGTTTGGGCCTAAACCGACAGTCAAACACCCCGAGAGGTCCCAGATTGGAAAGGGTGCAGGCTGGGCTAAGGGACATTTCCCCTTACCTCCTGTGCATAAATTTCATGCACTGGGCTTCTAATATATATAATAAAAGAGTGATATGCAAATTAGGTGTCACTTCATCACAAAGATGGCCGTGCTCATAGGCACAAGATGGCGGCGCCCATAGCCACATCCTGTCTAATAAAAGAGTAATATGAAAATTAGGCATCACTCTGTCGCAAAGATGGCCACTCCCATAGCTACAAGATGGTGGTGCCCAGTCCAGCTCAGCCCCCCCCCCCCCCGCACTGAAGTGGTCAGGCCTGTTAGCCAGGCAGGTGGGGGGGAGGTGGGGGGCCCAAGGGGTGAAACACGTGATCAGAGGGGACTGGGGGTCCCCTACTCAGGGCAGAGGCCTTCACCAGAGGCTGTAGTGGGGCAGGGGCAGAGTTGGCAATTGAAGGGGCCTGGGGGTCCCCTGCCCAGGCCTGCAGCCTTGGTCAGAGGTGGCCAGTGGGGCAAGGGCAGAGGTGGTGATCACGGAGGCCTGAGCTCTGTGAAGCTGGCAATCAGAGGGGCTTGGGGGTCTTCTTCCCAGGCCTGCTTCCTCGGCCAGAGTTTACAGGCCTGGTCAGGGGTGGAGCTGGAATTGGAGGGGCAGGGGTGAAGCTGGTGATTGGAGTGAACTACAGAGGAAACACCTTTTCTTACCACTCATTGGCTAAGCTCCCTGTATGCTACTGGTAATATTCTTAGTAACTTGAGTAATAAGAATCCAAAAAGCGATCTAGGGTTTTTCCACCACACTCCTAGAGAAAAAAATGAAGGTCCACTGCTGGAGGGCTAAGAAATGTCATAGCCTGCCCTAGACGGTTTGACTCAGTGCATAATGCCTCAGCCTGCTGACTGCAGGGTCTGGGTTTAATTCTGACCAAGGGCATGTACCTAGGTTGCAGGGACCCAGGTCAGGGCATATGCAGGTGGCAACCAATCAAAGTGTTCCTCTCACTTTGATGTTTCTCTCTGTTTTTCCCTTCTCTTCCACATTCTCTAAAAATCAATGGAAACATATCCTCAGGTGAGAAAAGGAAGAAAGGAAGAAAGGAAGAAAGGAAGGAAGGAAGGAAGGAAGGAAGGAAGGAAGGAAGAAAGAAAGAAAGAAAGAAAGAAAGAAAGAAAGAAAGAAAGAAAGAAAGAAAGAAAGAAAGAAAGATTATATCCTATGAAAGACACATCTTGAAAATGCCTAAAGAAAATTGTCATTTTTAAAAAATATATTTTATTGATTCTTTTTTACAGAAAGGGAGAAGGATAGAGAATTAGAAACATAGATGAGAGAGAAACATCGATTAGCTGCCTCCTACACATCCTTCCTGGGGATGTGCCCACAACCAAGGTACATGCCCTTGACTGGAATTGAACCTAGGACCCTTGAGTCCACAGGCCGATGCTCTATCCACTGAGCCAAACTGGTCAGGGTGAAAGTTGTCATTTTTTCATGGTGAAGGGACTGGAGTCCGTGTTGATGAAAGCACTTTGGTGGCTACAGTCACTGGCAGTGGCTGCAGCAGCGGGGTGATAGGTCTGGTGTCTTCCCCTAATCAGCCTGGTTACCTCCCACAAAGGGAGGCCAGACTGCAGCTCAGGCCTGCTCCCCAAGGCGAGCAAGGAGCAGACCTAAGCCATCAGTAGGACACCCCCTGAGGGCTCCCAATATGTGAGAGGGGGCAGGCTGGGCTGAGGAATCGCCCTCCCCCCACCCCCCAGTGCACAAATGTCATGTACCGGGCCCTACTGTGTGTGTGTGTGTGTGTGTGTGTGTGTGTGTGTGTGTGTGTGTGTGTGTGTAATCATGAACTGCCCCATTGTTCTTAGGATTCAATGCAAGCTCCAGTGCATGGCTTATAGAGCACTCAGTACCTGGGCCAAATTCTTTCTGCTCTTTCTCCCTTGAAATTACTCACCAAACTTCCTGACTTACTCTCAATTCCTCTTAGCATCATGTTTTCACTGATCAACCGAGCATTATATGGAGAACAATTTAGTCCTTTATTTTTCACTCCTGGTCCTTTCACACACCATCTCTTCTGATCCTAAACTTTGTTAAACTTCTTTCTATATATCCTCATTTTCTCTGCTTCCCCCACCCCATATTATTAGTCAGCTCTTTGTGATTTCAATTATCTGTCTTCTATAAGATAGGGGCCATGTTTGTCCTTTTTATCACTGAATCTCCAACACCTGCCAGGGAGCTGAATGAATTTATCACATGAATGAATAAATAGTCATAATATGCTTTCCAAATTCTATACCATGTTAGCCATCTCTCTTTGAATTTTTACTTTGTCATTCCAATTTTGAAATGTGGAACTCACATTTGATTTGTATTTGTGATTGTATTTTACCTTGTGTTGACAAATATAGAAATCTAATAAAGTGTTCCTCTATTAATATAATTTATTGGTATAATCCAATATGCTACTACTTTGTTAGTTAAAAGTCCAAAAATATTATTCTGCTAAGTCTGTTTTGACCAAACATATTTAACAAGATCACCTCATCTCTGCTTGCTTCATCATAATTTCTATTTCATAAATATCCCTAACAAATATAGTTATTTTTATAGAAATAAGCTTCCACTAAAATTCTGCATAGAGCTGATAGGTTAAAAACTTTTAGATCCATCTTCTCTTTCTCAGTAACCCTAACCTGAATCCATTTTTTATCTGGTTTCATACTATTACAGAAACTTAATTTGTATGTGATAATTCAATCAGGTTAATTTTTGAGACTTTAGTAGGACACTGTTACCAGATTTTTAAATGTCCCATATTATGACACTAATTCCCTCACAAACAACCCAAACCTGTGGGAGTAATAATACAAGTATCCTGGTACTTTGTCCTTCACCTCCTATCCCATTTTCTGAGCACTAAAAGCAAGTACATTCTACTTCTTGCCACCCACTCTTTAAAAAAAAAAAAAAGGTAAATGTTCCCTATAATTTAATGTTCCTATTAAAAGAAATTTTCTTTTGGTCAAATGCTTTAATTTTTACAAGCAGTGTCATTATCACAGAAATACCAGTTCTATCCCATAATATACATTCAAGGTGTATAATTTTAGTTGACCTAGTCATCAAGCAAATGGTTCTCTCTAGATTTTTAAAGTCAGATGGACTCATGCTGCTACTGTAATCTGATTATAAGCTAAGACAAAATTTTAATTTATTTTAAATGCCAACAAATTCACAATGCAAATCAATATCACTACGATAGGATCAGATGCCTTTCAAACATAGAGCTGAGATGGTAAGAATAATTTTCTTTGAGTATTATCTTTTAGGTATAAAATTAAGAACTAGATATGAAGTCACAGAGACAACTTGATCTCCTTAAGAAGCTCAATGAATATGATAGTAAAATGAATGACATGAGAGGTATTAGACCTCCGCAAACTGGAGCAAAGAGTGGGGCAGGCTGAGTGTGTGAGATAAACAGCGCAGGGAAGTAAGATAGAAAAGGGGACAGTGACTGGGAACTGCTGGAAAGATACCAGACAGGCAGGGGGAGTAGAGGGATAATGTGTGATAAAGAGCTTAAAAAGGCAAAACCCCATATCAGGTTTCAGATGGCAGATGTCACTGAGTATGAGGCATCAAGTTGAAAAGGATGCGGAATAGAAATAAATAATCAGAGTTATATAAAAGTCAAGAAAAGATTTTGTTAGTTAACATTTTACTTGAAAACGACCGTGTTAACAAGAACAATGATGAATACCCTAGGACACACATAAAGGGCATTATTGAAATGGTAGATATCCGTCAGGAGAATTGGAAATGAGCTTTCTTTAATTAGGAACAAGTGTGGAATAGCAAATGTGAAAGCTACATTTGGAGACACTAACGATGAAACAATATGTTTTCCTATGTTATTGTTTGATGGGACCTGATGATACATTGCCGCAGAGGAACTTAAAGAGTGAATAATAGTTGGCCATCTGGTTGAAAACTTTGACAGCTTTGGAATAAGGCAGTTCATAGTGAGCAAGGAGTAAAGAACATATACTTTTACCAACTGCATCAAAGTTATGTGGGAGTAAATGGGCTTGCCTGTTAATAAAGATAATTACCTCTTTTTGATAAGAGATGAAGGCTCAAAGCTACAGCTGGATAATAAAAAATTCTTCTAGAGCAGAACAGCATCAAATTATATTCAATTCGAGTCCCATGCATTATTAACTCCCTCAAAATTAAAGCATTTCTTTTAGTCTCTGGCAAGGCAGAAGCATGTAATGGAAAGACCACGGCTTTGAAGTCAGATAACCATGGATTCAAAATCCAGCTCCCTGATCAACAAGTGTTCTTTAAAACAATCCTCATTTTGAAAATGAAGACATAGCTACCTATCTCCTGGGTTTTGATTGGTTGAAAAAAGATGATATGTTAGATGACCATCACAAGGACTTGCAGACATTATTGCCTTAACAATGATCTGTTGAGTGTTACCATGTGTGAAGTACTGTGCTAGTGTCTTATTATACAATGGTGACTGAACACAGATGTGGTTTACAGACTTATCAGAAAAACAGCCACTAGTAAGTCAATTACAAAATTAAATGTAAAAATTATAATCAGGGTAAGTGCCACAAAGGAAAGAGGCATTCAATCAGATAAGTAGATAATCTGATTATCCTATCTAATAAAAGAATAATATGCAAATTAGGCATCACGCCATGACAAAGATGGTCACCCCATGGCCATAACATGGCCTCCCCCAAAGCCAAAAGATGGCAGTGCCCAGTCCGGCTCAGCCCTGCCACTGAAGTGGTCAGGCCTGTTAGCCAGGCAGGTGGTGGGGGATGCGGGGGACCCAAGGAGTGGAACAGGCGGCTAGGGGTCTCCTGCCCAGGCCTGTAGCTTTGGCCAGAGGGACCCAAGGAGTGGAACAGAGGGCTAGGGGTCTCCTGCCCAGGCCTGTAGCTTTGGCCAGAGGCTGCAGTGGGGCAGGGATGCAGTCGGCGATCTCAGGGACTGGGAAGGGCCAGAGCCAGTGATCAGAGGGGCAGGGACAGAGCCTGCGATGACAGGGGTCTGGGCACAGGTGGATCTGGCAATGCAGGGGACTGGGGATCCTCTGCCCAGACCTGCAGCCTTTGCCAGAGGCTGCCAGTGGGGGGAGGACAGAGTCAGCAATGGCAAAGGGTAGGATCAGAGCCAGTAATCACAGAGGCCTGGGCTCTGTGAAGCTAGCAATAAGAGGGGCTTGGGGGTCCTCTGCCCAGGCCTGCATCCTCAGCCATAGGTTATAGCCCTGGGTAGGGGTGGAGCTGGGATTGGAGGGGCAGGGGTGGAGCCGGTGATCGAAGTGAACTACAGAGAAAAAACCTTTTCTGACCTCTCATTGGCTAAGCTCCCTGTATGCCACTGGTAATATTCTTAGTAACTTGGGTGATAAGAATCCAAAAAGGTGATCTAGAGTTTTTCCACCACACTCTTGGAGAAAAAAATGAAGGTCCACTGCTGGAGGGCTAAGAAATGTCATATCCAGCCATAGCTGGTTTGGCTCAGTGCATAATGCCTCAACCTGCTGACTGCAGGGTGTGGGTTCAATTCTGACCAAGGGCATGTACCTAGGTTGCAGGGTCTTCCCTGGCCAGGGCCCAGATCAGGGCATATGCAGGTGGCAACCAATCAAAGTATTCCTCTCACTTTGATGTTTCTCTCTGTTTTTCCCTTCTCTTCCACATTCTCTAAAAATCAATGGAAACATATCCTCAGGTGAGGATTTAAAAAAAAAAAGAAAGAAAGAAATGTCATGTCCTATGAAAGACACATCTTGAAAATGCCTGAAGAAAGTTGTCATTTTTTCATGGTGAAGGGACTAGAGTCCCTGTTGATGAAAACACCTTGGTGGCTGCAGTGACTGGCAGTGGCTGCAGCAGTGGGTGATGGGGCTGGTGGCTTGCCCTGATTAGCCTGGTCGCCTCCCACAAAGGGAGGCCAAAGGAAGCAGGGAGCGGACCTAAGCCATCAGTAGGGCACCCCCTGAGGGCTCCCAGTATGTGAGATGGGGCAGGCTGGGCTAAGGAACACCCCCCCCCCCAGTGCACTTATTTCATGCACCAGGCCCCTAGTGTTACATAGTCAGAGAGGTCAACGATCACATCTTGACAATTGAGCTGATATTAGAGAGATTCCCTGAAGTTCATTGGGTGACAAACAGTACAAAACAAAGGTGAGCATCGCCTGGGATGAGACTGAAATGATAATGAGATAGAATAATGTAGGATGGAAAGTTCTTAAAGTAAGTGCACAAGCAGACAATAAATGAAAGTTAGCCCTTTCCCCCATTGTATGCATTGCTACCGTGAGCTTCTGTCTATCCGATGTAAGAGCACCTAAAGGTAACAACTCTGTATTTCTTTTTTTTAAAAATATACTTTCATTGATTTCAGAGAGATAGGGAGAAGGAGAGAGAGATAGAAACATCACTGTGAGAGAAAAATTGATAGGCTGCCTCCTTCATGCCCCACACTGGGGTTGGAGCCCACAACCCAGGCATGTGCCCTAACCAGGAATTAAACTGGTTGATAGGTCTATACTCAACCACTGAGCCACACCTGTCAGGCAACTCTGTGTTTCTTAATACATTCCTAGCTATGTAATAAGTGTAGTGAAGGACTGTGAGATTCTTCTTAATCATATCAACATGTATAGTAACTACTCTTAGTACACCTGTGATGGGACAGACAGGGGACAGTAGAAATAGTAGTGGTCAAGTAGTCACTAGGCAATAGGCACAACCTAGGCTATGGGCCTTAAACAGCACAGCCCAGTCCCCTGGACTGGCCCCTCTTGTGAAAAGGACAGCTCTGCCTCATGCTCACACTCCCCTGATTAAGAGCCATCCGACCCTGGCATTTGGCTTCTCACCTGAAGGAAAGAGCAAAGATTCTCTCAACGCTCTGGATGAGTTAATTATCATAACATTCTATATGTCAGGAGATTCTAGTTTATATTGAACTAAGAAAACCCCATAAAATGTTTTAAGACAACACAAACTTGTCCCTTGCTCATTTTTCAAAACTTTCCTTGGTCGGCTAGGGACCTTGCTCCACCATGTCCTTATTTGAGGGGTAGGCTGAGGGAGTAAGTACCTGGTACTTAAACACATGTCACAACTCTATATACCTCATTAGCTATAGCAAGTTGCATGGCAACAACTGATTTCAAAGGAGCAGGTAAGTGCAACTCTACAATATTTCTAGAATAAAGAGAACCAAAATATTGGTAAATAATCATATTGACCACATATATTTACTACCATTAAGGATTCAAATGAACAAAAATGAGTTTCCCACACCCACTCTCAGGATTTCCTCTTCTCCTGTCTTATGCTCTCTTTGCCATGATTAATTCCAAGACATTTATTCTAACTAGTCCCAGCTACTGGTGTTCCTTTTCAGTGATTCTCCTATACCATATCTTTTTTGTCTTCTCTTGCTTTAGAACTTTCTTCAAAATAATGTTAGCTGGAATTGATAGATAGCAACCAAATAATCTTACTAATCAAATTAATGCATTTCATTAGTATAGAAAAATACTTAGAAGGTATTTTGACAAATAATTCCTCATTCAATATCACAACCAACTTTAAGGTCAATGGTATCCTCATTTTATAGGAGAAGAAAGAGCAATTCAGGTTAAGTATAGTGACTAGCCAGGGTCAAGTGCTAATAAACGATAAAATATAGATTTGATTCTATGTCTGATCACAGAAAATATATTCTTTCCATAGTATTACATAGTCCCAAATCTGACACTTACTTTTCATTATTAAACTCTGTATATCTATAAACTATTATTCTACGGATCACACAACAGAAAGCAAACAAGCTTAGAGGCTGATAAGGTAGCGGCCGGTATGCACACTCCAAAGACTCTGCTTCAAATTCATTAACTGAATGCAGGCTCTCAGAGTCCAGTGCATTAACCTCAGCAGACACTGCAGATAATAAGTGACCCCACCCAAATCACAGGATATGGAAAGCATTGACATAAAATAATAGAGTCATGTCTTCTAAGTAGTAAAAGGATTGAAATACATTCAGAGATAAAAGAAGCAAAATACCCTTTCAAAATGTAAATTACTTCTTCCATAGCAACAATGATAATGTACTAATTCTAGGAGTCAAATAAATTATTCAAGGACACTGCCATTTAGTTTATTTCTTGACTCCATAGGGAAAAAGTAATTACGTCTAGCCCAGCCAAGCCTAAGATAACAGATGGCTATAAGGGAACAAAAGCGAAGGTAATGTCTTCAAAAATCTACCAAGATGTTTCATATTTTAATGAAATATGCCCTTAGAGTCAGTCAGTCCAAGGTACTCATTTTACATTCAAAGAAGTTGAGGCCCAGGGAGGTTAAGTACTTTTCTCGAGGTCACACACTTCTGTGGCAGTACTTGAATAAGGCAGAAAGCAGATGCTGACCATGAAAAGGCTTGGAAGAAAACGGCCAATTATTAGGTATGTTCTTTGATTCTTTATTTACATCCTCATACCTCATGCTCAGATGAGCACAAAGAGAAAGATATCATTTTTCTCTTCCATTATAAATACATTATTAGGAAACCACAGGGAAAATATCTAGCCTGGATCCACACAGTAATGGCAGAGCAGAGCACGAGACTTTTTTTTTTTTTTTTTTTTTTTTAATCCCCGAAGCCGGGTGCTTTCTCCCACACCAAAAAGCCCTGTGAACACGTGCCCGCCCTGGTTCTGTGTGTGTTTAAGTATAGATACTGTTTACCAACGGTGCTGTTTTAGGAGATTACTGTTTGGTTTAGAAGTGTATTTTTTCACTAAAGCCTCATCTAATGCTATCACTCTGAGATATCTGATTAATGTGTCTGTACCTTCTTGAAGTACTGTCTTATTTGAGGGGTTGGTTAGATAACTGAAATAATTCAGAGTTCATTAAGATGATTGAAATAGTCTTCCTGGATTATTGTCCCAGACCTTTAGAATGTCATCTTAATACAGGGACGTTCCATAGAGAAGTTTCCTGAAGACTAATGGGGGGTCGAAAAGTGTGGGAGGGGACTTTTGCCTTCCAGATCTGCAATGGCTTCTCTTAGTGAGAAAAGGTTTGATTTTGTGCCTCTGAAAAAATGCATAGAGTCTCTTAAAGAGACGTGGGGCCATCTCTACCTAACCATGCTCACCATAACACACCATGTCAATACCACTGGGCCCAGGAATAACACAGAGTAGGAAACGCATTCTGCTGAGGGATCCAACCACTCCTCTCTAAGCACATATTAGCTTTGTCTTTTCTGTTGTAAGGGATATAGGGCTGGTCTAGATTGGGGCAGAGGTAAAGGGGCAGAAACACCCAGACTGTTATGGTGCCTGCTGGCTAACATAGCAGCCTGCCTGGCGCATTAGAATTAACCACATTTCTGGTATAGTGACTGCACTTCCTTGCATTTTCTGGAGAAATTTTCTTAGCATGCCTAAGATACTACAAAGCTACCACTCACAGCCACAACCCAAACACCACCTTCCAACTACAGGCATGAAGGAAGGGTTCAGCCTGGGCATGCCTCTGAATAAAAACTTATTCACAGCACTACAGATCTCCTTCAGGTACATTCTAAGAATAAATAATGGTTCCAAGGCTTATGCACTTATCCAGAGAAATGTTGTTCTTAAGAGCAGCCTGTAGGCTAATGTCAGCTGCAGAGATAGTTTTCCATTGTCAAGAAGAGGCAAGACCCAATATATGATCCCTTTTCCTCATTCCTCATCCCTTGGTACTAATGCACAATGAGACCCTAATTCAGATCTCTCCATCACATTTTGGTTGGAAAGACAGATGGTCCCTCAGTGTCTGGCACTTGGTCACTGCTTGCCATGAACTAGGAAGAGAAAGATTAGGAAAGGGTGGTAAGTCAGGCAGTATAACCAAAACCTGTTATAATCAGTTAAGAACCACATGGACCCTCTCAAGAGTTTCAAATTAAGACACATTGAACTCAACTAAGCTCCACAGCCCATGTTAAATTTGTGAAAGAATAGAATATATTTTAAAGTTTTAATAATCAGTTTATAAATTACAGATGGGTTCAAAAAGTAGCACTCTTTCACATTCACACAATATGCAAAGCTTTTCATTCCTCCTTTGAACCTATGCAGATGGAAATGATAAGTATTATCTTTATTTTAAAAATAGGAAATGAAAGACCATAGAGGTTATAGGAAATTGCTCAAATCACACAGGAAGTAGATTTAGTAACAGTCAATAAATGCCTTTTCCTATTTCCCATAAGCCCCTGAGCCTGTCAAGTTTATGTCATCTACAAAAGAGTCATGAGCTAGCCTTTTCTTTTTGTTTCTCCTTTTCTTAGACATACTTCCATTGTTCTGCAATATTCACAGGAGGCACTATATATTCTTTTTCTCTTCTTATACTCATCCAAAAGGAAAATAGCTTATATTTCAGTTTAATTCTGTGTGTGGTCTCATTATTAAAAAATCAAGTGCAGTATGCTTCGAGACCTGACATTTTTTTAGAAGCTACGGGTTTTGTTGTTGCTGTTGTTGTTTTTGTTGTATTTGGAAAACCGGCTTTGACATTTTAGCTATAGAAAAAAAGTTGATAAATCTTTTATTTGTTTTATTTGTCACTTTACCAAAACCAAGAAAGGTAGGAAATAGAACAG
>PVJC01031034.1:0-20835 GCA_004026665.1 Murina feae
AAAGCAGCCTATAGATTCAATGCAATCCCCATTAAATACCAATGGCATATGTCACAGACATAGAACAAACTCTCCAAAAATTCATCTGAAATAAAAAAAAAAGACTCCAAATAGCCGCAGCAGTCCTGAGAAAGAAGAACAAAGTTAGAGTGATCACAATACCAGATATTAAGCTATATTACAAAATCACTGTTCTTAATACTGCCTGGCCCTGTCACAAGAACAGACATATAGACCAATGGAACAGAACAGAGAACCCAGAAATTGGCCCAAGCCATTATGCTCAATTAATATTTGACAAAGGAGGCAAGAACATACAATGGAATTAAGACAGTCTCTTCAATAAATGGTGTTGGAAAAATTGGACAGATACATGCCAAAAATCACACTAGGCCACCAACTTACACCATACACAAAAATAAACTCAAAATGGATAAAGGACTTAAACATAAGACAGGAAACCACAAAACTCTTAGAAGAATCCATAGGCAGCAAAATATCAGGCATATGTCATAACAGTATCTTTACCGATACAGCTCGTAGGACAATGTAAACTAAGGAGAAAATAAACAAATGGGACTACAACAAAATAAAAAGTTTCTGCACAGTAAAAGAAACCATCAACAAAACAACAAGAAAACCCACTGCAAGGGAGAACATATATTCCAACATTATATCCAATAAGGGTCTAATCTCCAAAATGTATAGGGAACTCATAGAACTTAACAAAAGGAAGATAAAAAATCCAATAAAAAAATGGGCAAAGGACCTAAATAGACACTTTTCCAAAGTGGACATGCAAAAGGCCAAGAGACATATGAAAACATGCTTAAAGTCACTAATCATCTGAGAGCTGCAAATCGAAATGACAATGAGGTACCATATCATACCTGTCAGAATGGCTATCATCAACAAATCAATAAATGACAAGTGCTGGTGAGGATGTGGAGAGAAATGAACCTTTTTGCACTGTTGGTGGGAATGCAGACTGGTGCAGCCACTGTGGAGAATAGTATGGAGTTTCCTCAAAAATTAAAAATGGAACTTCCATTTGACCCAGAAATCCCATTTCTAAGAATATATCCCAAGAAACCAGAAACACCAATAAGAAAGGATATATGCACCTGTATGTTCATAGTAGCACTATTTACAATAGCTAAGATTTGGAAACAGCCTAAGTGCCCATCAGCAGTTAAGTGGATTGAAAAACTGTGGTACATCTACACAAAGAAATACTATGCTGCGGTAAAAAAGAAAGAACTATTACAGCATGGATGGACATGGAAAGCATTTTGCTAAGTGAAATAAGCCAGTTGGAGAAAGATAAATATCACATGATCTCACTCATTTGTTGAACAGAATGAACAACATAAACTGATGAACAAAAATATATTCACAGACAGAGAAGCATTGAAGAGACTCTCAAACTTTAGAGGGAAGGCAGTGGGGTGTGTGTGGGGGGCGTAAATGATCAACCACTGGACTTGTATGCATGCATATAAGCATAACTAATGCACACAGACACTAGGGGGGTGAGGGCATGTGCTGAGGAGTGGGGATGGCCAGGGAGAGGTCTATAGGAGGAAAAGGAGACATATGTAATATTATTTGTAATACATTAAACAATAATTTTTTAAAAAATAAAAAAAGAGATGGTAACACAAAGAAGTGAACCTACAAATGAGCCAAACCATTGGCAAGCCCGGTACTCAAAACCCAGAGCAGGGAAACCAATTGTGAAAGTTTGGAAAGAAAATCTAATCTAACAAAAGAGTAATATGCAAATTAGCCATCACTCCGAGACACCTAAGCCATGCCCACCAGCCAAGCCACACCCACCAGCCAATCAGAGAGGCTGTATGGAAATTAACCCAGCCAAGATGGTGGCCAGCAACCATGGAGCTAGAGTAAATAGGAGGCTTCTGTTGCACCAGGAGTAAACTGCCTGCCTAGGCTGGCCGGGGCTCTGTTAAAGGTAACAATGTTTCAATTATAGAAGACATGGAGCTGAAGCAAATAGGCTTCGTGCCTGCCTGGGCCTCGGCTCAAAGCAACAACGTTTCAATTATAGAAGAAAAATAAACTCAGAAACTTGATTCCAGCCAGCCTCACTAGGACCCTAGGTCAATGGGAGCTGTGGGCAGCCTGAAAACAGCCCTCAACCCCTCACCCAGGCTGACCACTCACTCCAGTAGGGACCTAGACCCTGAACAGGCTGTGGGCAGCCTGAAAACGGCCCCTCTGCCCTTCACCGAGGCTGGCCACACCCCCATGGGGTGAGGGTCCCCACTGGGGGGCTTGGCCAGCCTACAAACACCATCAGGCCCTCACCCAGGCTGGCCAGGCACGCCAACAGGTGAACATCCCCTGAGGGGTCCCGGACTGTGAGAGGGCACAGGCTTGGCTGAGGTACCACCCTCCCCCCGAGTGCACAAATTTTTGTGCACCAGGCCCCTAGTGTGAAAATAAAAACAAAACTCAAAGGAGTGGAGATGGGATCAAGAATCAGGCTCCTCTTAGAAGTTTAGATAAAGTTAATAGATAAAAACCATACAAGCTTTGCCCTGATCAGTTTGGCTCAGTGGATAGGGTGTTGGCGTGCAGACTGAAGGGTCCCAGGTTCGATTCTGGTCAAGGGCATGTACCTTGGTTGTGGGCACATGCCCAGGAGGGAGTGTGCAGGAGGCAGCTGATCGATGTTTCTCTCTCGACGATGTTTCTCTCTATCCTTCTCCCTTCCTCTCTGTAAAAAATCAATAATATATATATATTTTTTAAAAACCATACCAGCTTCTAAATATGCTACATTAGCAATGATTTGAAATGAGGAAAACAGAGCTCCCAGAAAATTTCCATAAAACACCACATCTCCCCAAATGGCCAACATAAAATTAAAAACTTTAGAGAATAGCTTGATACTGAAACATTGGCTGAATGAGGATATTTAGGCAGCAATTAACTTGAGTTTGAGAGGTCTAGGCTGGCCACATAGCCAAGTTTACATTTTCCCACTTTGCATCATGCTGTGAATTACACTTAAAATTCTAAGTCTCTAGGAGGACTAAGCACAACTTCCCCTTCCCTGGCCTCAATGCAAGTGAAGACCTCCAACACAGTGCTAAACATGAAGCTGAATTGCCCATCACCTCCTCCCCAATATCCACCTTCCAGAACCCCTGAGGACAAAATTTGAAGTCTCTTTTATTGAAAACATCACTTCAGTACCAATCAGAAGAAAGAGACTATAATGGAAAAACAGCTTCTTTATCCTTGCTGGTTCTCAGCTTTTACAAGAGTTTGTTTATAGTGAAGTATAAATTAAGCCAGGAAATTGAAATCAAATATAGTTCAGGTCTCTAAAGGTGACTTAAGCTGAGAAAGGCTGCCCTATCTTGTCACAATTCTGGGAGGACTCGTGTGCTGAGTAGACTGACCCAAATGCAGCCAGCCTCCTCTAGATCCTAGCTATGGACGAAAACCCACGGCCCAGCAATTCTGACAGCACTCCTGCCCTTGGCTGCTGGAATCAGGATGATGCTTTGGAATTGCTAATGACAAACTTCTTACTTCACAGAGAGAGAATTGAGTCCACCACAGGCAAAATTTCCAAGTACACAGAAGTTGTCTCTTTCAAACTCCTCTTGCTCTTTTCCAGATAACATTTGCTTTTAAATGGCTGCTTCTGAGGCCTGGACCGCCCCACCATGGCCTCTCCTTCCATGGAGTAGGCTACCCGCTCAGCCTCCTTGTGGGGTAGCCCTAGAGAAGTGATTGCTGACTTTGGGGAAGCCCACTGAGAGGAAATATAGTCTATGCACTTTCTCAAATGGGCAGCAGATCTCTGAAATGAAATCCTCCAGCATGATCAAATGAATATATCCACTCATGGACTAAACCCCCAGAATGAAAAGGCAAAATTAATTTTTCATGATAGGAGAATAGATATATGTTCCAGGATGCAAACTAACCAATCCCAGGAACTCTTCCAAAGAGATACCAGCAAAAATAAAAGTTAAAAACTACTTGGCACACCACAGCACAGACTTTTACTGCTGCAACTTCCCCTGCCTTAACAGGATTGTGAAGGAACAAAAAGCCCCAGTCAAGGATTCAGGAATGATAAAATAGCCAAATCCTTTGAAGAATATTGGTTCTAACTCAACCCTTTGCAGATGTGATTAAATTAAGGATCCTGTCCTGGATTATGTGGTGGGCCCAATGTAATCACAAGGGTCCTTATAAAACAGAGGGAGCAGAGTTAAAGTCAAAGAGAAAAAATGAGATGTGATAATGAAACCAGAGGGTGGAGTGATGTGCTTTGAAGGTAAAGAAAGAGGCCACTAGCCAAGGAATTCAGGCAAACTCTAGAAGATGGAAAAGGCAAGGAAACAGATTCTCCCCTAGGGCCTCCAGAAAGAGCACAACCCTAACAACACCCTGATTTCAAACTTCTTACCTCTAGAGCTATAAGAGAATAAATCTGTGTTGTTTTAAGCCACTAAGTTTGTGATTTGTTACAGCAACAATCAGAAACTAATAACTCTCTCAGTGCCATCTTTTGAATAACTTGGTAACAGACCCCTTTTGTCAGGGCCCCAAGTACTTTCCCCTCCATTTTTCCTCACTACTGCCCAGTAAGAAGCTCTACCCTTATCTGTGTCTTTCCAGCCCACCCAAGAGGGAGAGAGCTAACAAGGACAATGATGTGTCCTCATATTATTAGAACTCAATGCAGAACCAAGATGTCAATTAAGTATCATTTAAAAAATACTAAAAGAAAATAACTAATATTTTTAAGTTCTTGAAAATACCCATTCATTATTTTAAAAGGCTCAAAAAGCTATAAATAGAGGTTAAGCTTCTTAACTTTATGAAGAACATCTACAAAACACCTACAACTAACATCATACTACATGGAGAAAGACAATACTTTCCCCTCTAAGATTAGGGAGAAGAAAAGGATGTTCACTCTGACCATTCTTATTCAACACAATACCAGGAGTCCTAGCAAGCACAATAAGGCAAGAAAAAGGAATAAGGTTTATACAGCTCAAAATAAAAGTTAGAAATCCAGTCCCTATTTACAAATGACATGATTGTCTAAATAGAAAATTCCAAGGAATCTACAAAAAAAAGACCTCCTAGAACTAATAATTAAATGCAACAAAATTTCAGGTACAAAAGAAACATACAAAAATGATCACATCATTTATAAATACTAACATTAAATATATGGCACCAAAAATAAAGACAATACCATTTACACTCACTACAAAGATAATGAAATACTTAGGAATAATCTTAGAAAAACATGTTCAGGACTTGTATCCTGAAAATTACAAAATGCTGAAGAAAAAAATCAGAGAAGACCTAAATAAATGGAGAGACCTATCATGTTCATAGATTGTAATTTTAAATATTGAAAAGATGTCAACACTCCCCAAATTGAAGTTTATAGGCTCAGTGCAATTACTATCAAAGTCCTAGCAAGGTTTGTTGTAGACATAGATAATAAATCCATTGTAAAATCTATATGAAAATGAAAAAGACCTAGAATAAATAAAATAAATTTTTAAAAAGAAAAAAAATTGAGGAATCACTTTACCTGGTATTGAGACTTACTATACAGCTATAGTAATCAAAACAATGTACTATTTGGCAGAGGGATAGATACATAGATCAGTGGAACACTGCAGGCAACCCAGAAATAGAGCCCAACAAACATGCCCAAGTACTTTTTGATAAAAGGTGCCAAAGCAGTTCAATGGAGGAAAGACAGACTTTTCAACACATGGTATTGGAGAAATCAGACATCCATTGGCAGAAAAAAAATGAACTTCAACCCAAGTTTCATACCATAGGCAAAAATCAACTCAAAGTGGTTCATGAACTTAAATGTGAAATGTAAAGCTATAAAGTTTTTAGAAAACAATTAAGAGAAAAATTTTTGGGATTTAGGCCTAGACAAAACAGACAACGGGGTGATGGCATGAGTGTTGGAGGGGTGAGGGGCAATGGAGCCATAAGGACACATATGTAATACCTTAATCAATAAAGAAAGAAAGAAAAAAGTTTGCAGACTTGACACCCCAAGCACAATCCATAAAACAAAAAGTATATACATTGGGCTTTATAAAATAAAAACTTTTGCTCTGTGAAAGACTATGTTAAGGGGATGAAAAGAGAAACTACACACTAGGAGAAAATATTTCAAACCATATATCCAACAAAAGAATTATATGTAGAATATATTTTTAAAAACTTCTAAACTCTACATTAAAAAATAAACAAGCCAATTCAAAAATGGGTAAAAGTCATGAACAGACATTTCAGCAAAGATAATTTAAAAATGACAAGTATGCACATATTAGGATATTCAGCATCATTATCCATTAGAGAAATGCAAATTAAAACCACAATGACTTATCACTGCACACTTATCAGAATGTTTAAAAATACAGTAAAAACACTAAATGCTGGTGAGGATACAGAGAAAATTGATCACTTACACATTACTGGTGGAAATATAAAATGGCACAGCCAGTCTGAAAAACAGTTTGGCAGTTTCTCATAAACCTAGGTATGCATTTACCATACAAACCAGAATTATACATATCTAAAAGAAATGGAAACTTAACATTTACTCAAAAACTTGTACACAAATATTCACAGAAACTCTATTCATAATAGTCACAAGTGGGAGATAACCCAAGTGTATTTCAATGTTTAAACAAATTGGTGAATCCATACTACAAACTGCTACTCAGCAATAAAGACAAATAAACTATTGATACAGGCAACAACTTAGATGGACCTCAGGGGAATTATGCTAAGTGAAAAAATCAATCTCAAAAGACTACATACTGTGATTTGATGTATATAATAGTCTTGAAATAAAACTGTAGAGATGAAGAGCAGAGTTGTTGCCAGGGATTAGGAATTGTGAGGAAGGGGTGTGTAGTTATAAAGAGATAACAGGAGCCTGGCCAGTGTGCTCAGTGGTTGAACATTGACCTATGAACCAGGAAGCCCTGGTTCATTTCTAGGTCAGGGCATACATGCCCACGTTTTGGACTCGATCTCCAGTGAGAAACATGCAGGAGGCAGCTGATCCAGGATTCTCTCTCATCGTTGATGTTTTTATCTCTCCCTCTTTCTTCCTCACTCTGAAATCAATAAAAACATATCTTTTTTTAAAAAAAATGGGTAACATGAGAAAGCCTGGTGATGATGAGTTCTATATCATGACTGTGGTAGTAATTACACAAGGCTATAAGTGTGATAAAAAATACATGACACTAAATACACAAATGAGTACAAGTATAATTGGTGATATCTGACTACACTCTGGTTTGGATATTGTACTGTAGTTAAGCAAGATGTCAGCAATGATGGAGGTGGAATGTAGGATGCACAGGACATTCCTGTGTAATGTCTTTGCAACTTCCTGTGAATCTATTTCAAAACAAAAAGTTTACAAATAAAAATAAGAATTCTTGACAGTTTACAAAACGATGTTACAAGCATCATTAGATTTCAGACGAGCCTCACAATAATGCAGAAGGATGCATAGGCCAGATTTCAATGCCATTTTATACATGGACAATGAGATGCAGATCACCACATAGCAGGCATGAATCTTAATGTCAGGAATTCAACTGTAGCAGAAATGCCCCATTTTCTGATGTTTTTGAATCAACATAAATCAGGGACTAAATATCCATTTTGTAATGCTTATAGGAAGTCCAATTGTTGGCATTATTAAGTTCTCTCCCCTGAGCCAGAGTCACACAAAGACCTGGGAGGCTTCTGTGATACCCAGGAAATAGGCAAAGAGTATCTTCAATTTACCATGATGACAGTTATCATCACCATTGTCTTAGTATACATGGAACACAGAAATATATGTACCCAAGGTCCCTAACCTTACCAAGGCACATTGCCCTCAGGGAGAAACCCAGATGCTAAAGGAGGAAACAATTCAAGATACCAGGGTTAGCCAAGTTTTTTTTAATGGAGGGATCACTAACTCCTGTACTCCAACCATATCATTAAGAGATGATTTTCTAATTAAATGTTATTTCTTATATTTTATAATTATTATGGTTATAGAAAATAAATTTTAAACAAATTTGTATACATGTTTTATTGCTGAGATGTATGATACAGTGATCAAGAAAAGACTGTCAAGCATAAAAATACATTACATCAGGATAAAATTCTGTGGGGGAAGTAAAATGAAAATATAATTTCAAGAAGAAAAGGGGATAATATAAAATTTCTGACTGTTTTTGTACTTTTAAAATGGATTATGGTGGCTATCATATCATAATGATATTTTTATTCCAGTAGGTACAATATGAGAGTTTGTTTGCAAATATTGATATTTACAATATAGTGGCTTTTATATCTTTGGCACTCCAATATTCAGACTTTTGAAAAATTTAAATATCAACTTAACATTGTGAGGAGAATATAATTTAAAAAAATATTTAGGGGATATGCAAGCAGAAAAATTTGGAAGACCATCATTAATTTAGACTAAAATTCCCTACAGCGTGGTACACAGACATCTCTTCTCATGGAAAAACAAGATGATTTTATGTGGCACAATTATGGTCCATCTACGTCACCTGCCTCCTTCTCCTCCACCATCTGCCCTTCACCCTGTCTTATTGTGAAACTCCTCAGCACTCACTCCGCATCCTTCCCCAACAGCCTCCTATCTCTACCCCTTCCAGTGCCTGGTCCTTAATGCTGCCTTCCATTGGTTTTTCTCTTAGTACCCTTCTTTAACCACCATTCTACTTTAATTCCAGCCTGGCCCTCTGCCTCCTTCAGCCTCCCCTCTACAGCTCCTTCCAAGACTTCTCTTCATTCAGAATCCTAGAGTCCTTTATGAATCACAGTCTCAGCCTGCCTACACTTAAGCCTTTACCCCTGGACCCTAATCCTTATTTGTACATGGAAATGCTCATCCATCATGAAGGTGGTCCAGAAGTGATTTAATCTCAAAAACGCTACTTTAAACATAATTCTTGTAGATCTCAACAAGATTCTTGACCAAAAACCTCATTATATCCACATGGACAAAATGTAGACTGTAGTTAATAAAAAAATAGTGAGGTGAGGCGATTTATCTGGAGAGATTTAGAGCTAAAGGAGAACATAGGCAATTAAATGAGGAGAGTAGAGGATGAAGTGAGCTCTGTGGGCTATGTTCTTTAGGGGAAGCCTACCTGGAGAAGATGGATGTCAGTCACTGGCCTGTTGTGGCTCTGTCCCAGCTATCTCTAAAGGTCGTTCAGACACATTGGGTTATTCAACCATTCCTCAGAACTTGCACCTGCCATTCTGGGACTTGTAGATGTTCTCCTGATATTCTTCATTGAAATATCTGGAAATGATAAACCTCTTGGTATTCAGTGACAGTCCCTGTATTAGTCAGCTATTGCTGCATAAAAGTAAGTACAAAAAATGTCAGTGTTCACAATGCATTTATTTCTCACACAATGGTAGGTCACCTGGATCTCCAGGGAACTCACTTAAGTTCAGCTAGGAGGCCTTTCTTTTCGCTGTAGATATAGCTGGTATTGGTTCCTTACAGTGGGCTGCGGTCTAGTCTCTTCCCCATGGGATAATTCTTGGGCCTATGCTGAATGAGCAGTAACTACTAAGGGGAAGCTCTTCTCACAACACTTGCAAAAGCATGAGAAACCAATCAGAAAGGATATGTGCATCCCTATGTTCATAGCAGCATAATTTACCATAGCTACGATTGTGAAACAGCCTAAGTGCCCATCAGCAGATGAAGGGATTAGAAAACTATGGTACATCTACACAATGGAATACTATGCTGCTGTGAAAAAAGAAGGAATTCTTACCATTTGCAACAGCATGGATGGAACTGGGGAGCATTATGCTAAGTGAAATAAGCCAATCAGAGAAAGATAATATCACATGATCTCACTCATTTGTGGAATATAATGAATAACATAAACTGATGAACAAAAACAGATCCAGAGACAGAGAAGCATTGATCAGATGCTCAAACCTCAGAGGGAAAGTAGGAGAGGGTGGAGGTAAGGGGGAGAGATCAAAAGACTTGTATGCATGCATATAACCCTAACCAATGGACACAGACAACAGAGGGGTGAGGACATGAGTGGGGGGATGGGGGGTAATGTGGGGTTAAGGACACATATGTAATATCTTAATCAATAAAGAAAAAAATTTTAAAGCATGAGAGAGAGAATATGGAAACACATGATGCCTCTTAAGACTTTGGCTCAAAACTGGAGTTATGTTGCTTCTTACTCCATTTGTTCATCTAAAGGAAGTTTCAAAGCCAAGCCCCAAATCAAGGAGTAGGTAGGGAAGGCCATTTTGCCTTTTCTAACAGAATATACAAAATTACCAGGCAAAGGGCATGGATATGTGGAGGGATGGTAGAACTGAGGCTAATAAGCCAGACTCCTACAATCCCCCATGTGCCTCCTTGGGTCCAGAAAGCCCATCTAATCATCGGGCCTCATTCTGGAAATTGGCAAGACTTGGTGATTCTTGTTATGCCTTTCCACAACCCCATTGCACCGTTCTTTTTGTGCCAGAGAAGTGAGCTGCCAGAGACCTGATCCCTTCATCAGCTCTTTCCAAGGACTATACCTTTGTTTCTGATCCCCCCGCCACCTCCCATCTAACTGAAATCCCTCTTAAGTATGCTCTCTGCACCTAACATTAAATATCAATAATTCCCACAGGCCAAAAGCCAAGCCACTCTCCCAGCCAGGATTTAGTCTCTTTATCTCCTTGCATATTGCTAAAAATCAGACCAGGGGCAATTTCATGATTCATTCTATCTTTTCTCTTCCCTGAAGAGATTCCATGGTATTTTGTGTATACCCTATGTTTTGCCTTAGATTCTGGTAGAACTCGGCACCCACAGCTGGGGCCCCTGCATGTGCTAAAGACAGTGTCATTTTATAAAGTATGTGTGTTAGCTGTGGTCTATTGGCACTTGGCATGCATTCCACCTCCTTCCATTGTGTCTTACTGTAGTAATAAACCTGGAAAGATAAATAATATATTTCTCAGACTCTCATGCAGCCAGGCTTCTGTGCATGAACAGATTTTACCAATGGGAAGGGATATACCGGAATGAGGTAGGACCATCTTATTACTGCTTTTATGCCTTTGAATAGAGATGTGAAGTGTTCTAAAGCAGATTCCCAATGTTTAATTTGTACCTTTGGGATGTCAAGAGGTGTACCAGTGGAAATTTCCTGGTCCCTAGATGGTATATTTCAGTGGCAGCCTCACAATTCCTAATTGTGACAGAGGTAGGATTTCTTTGGGTCACTCAGTTCTGTGACATTCTGGCAGTCATTCCTGCTCATCCAGCCCTTCCACCAATATTATAGGCATATGATTCTCTGTACTCAATAACTTTCTTTTTAAATACCTAAAAGAATTTGTTTCCAACACTGAAGCCCAATATCTCTCTTAGACTTGAAGTACAATAGCACTCAGATAAGTACAGCAGGTTTTACAAAAAGAATGACACTTGTTGTACACTTCTGAGTAGAGGTTTTCTAATGAATGTTACCCAGACAGCATTCTTTACTTAGCTGAACCAGAAAATAAAAAGCAAATGCATTCAAATCTTCAGTTAGCAAAGATACAAGGATACATCACCAGTCGACCTATGGGGCCAGCCTCAGGCTGCTCCTATCCCAGTGTTTTCACTTCCTTCTGCTTGGCTGCACCTTGTCACGGGTCCTCCCCTGATACCAGGCTCATGCTAAGAGATTCTAGACCATTCCTGTCAAACCACATGGACAATGCCAAAGGTTAGTCACCACCCACAGATACTCCTCAGAAATCATAAGAACAGCTTCTCTGTAATAAAGACAGGGGAAAGATGGGAGGATTGAGAATGATTAATGGCCTCTTCATAGTTGATAGAAAGCAAGTGCAATCTGCATTTTGGGTGTTGATATTTTCTCACACCATGACATTCTCACATGGTAGCAACCTGGGAGAGAAAAACAACAGCCTTGTTTGGGGTATGGAAGGGGGCCTGTGTTCTTCAGTTGCTTGGGAAGAGAGCATGCATTTTAGGAAGTGTTGCCATAGGGGGCTGTGGGCTCCCGTGGTGTTTGGCAAAGTAGGAGTGTCTGGAAAGTCCAAAGGTGATATCTTAAATGGGCGGCTCATTTTCTTTCATCTTCATGTTAAGTGTCTAATCCCAAAGGCAGTTCTTAAAGCAAGACACAGCAGGTAAGATGAGATGAAGCCCCTATCAGACTTTGCTGCTGAAACAGAGTGGGGAGAAAGGCTGAAAAACAGCAGGATGGGATTCTGCTTCTATAAAAGGAATTGAAAGAAACACAATGAAGGGTAAAACTGGTGGGGAGGAAGGAAACAAAGGGATAGAAACCACAAAGCAGGAATATATGAGCAGGAAGCAAACAAGGGACCCATCCGTGTCCATGGGATAACCCTGCAGAGAAGGGAAGTGCACCAGTGAAGGGGGACAAAGCTGCAAAATCACAAGGGATGGCATTTGAAAGTGTACCCTCTCCACAGGCACATTGGCTGGAAACTTTCTAAACATTGTGAGCCTAGTCTTAAACAGTGTGACTTTTTTTCAAGACTAAGGTGCTCACACATATCTGTTTAATACTTCCCCAGCACTTGTCAAAATACCTAGAGATAAAAAATTAGACAAAATAATTTTTAGATTTCCCCCCCTCTGGTTATATAAGTAACACATGTCCATTGTAGAAAATGCAATTATATAAGAAAGAACAAATGTGCCATGCAGTCCCACGATTCAACTGTAACTGTTGCTTTGTTGTATTTTCTCTGTGTGGATCTTTCCAGAAAAACAAGGTCATCCAATATATGAAGTTGTATATCCTCATCTCTTCACTAAATGTTATATTTCCCCTAAATATTATATTTCACTAAATACTCATTAAAAACATGTTTTTTACCTGACTAAATTAGTATTCCTTGCATATTAATCTTTTGCAATTTTCCAATTACTTTTTAGGATAAATCCCTAAAAGTTGAATTACTATGTCATTGGGAATGTTTATTTCTAAAGCTCATAATAAGCCTTGCCAATTGTTTCACATAAACTTTACACCAATTTACATTCTTACCACACTCAAAACACTTTTGGGGTTTTGCTTTTAAAAAAAAAACCTGTCTCAGGCAATGTAGTGCTATTATGGAACTGTATGAAGAAGTCCAAGATTTTAATGCAGATTCTGCTATGTATCTTTGGGAAAGTTCTTTCACCTTTGCATGCCTTAGTTCAGCTATCTTTAGTAATACTTTAAGCATTAATATTTTTTGAAATTGTGTTCTTTTAAACTAAGACAACAAAAAAGGATGTCACATTTCATCCACCTAGTGCAACATCAAGGACATGATAGTACTAAATGAATGCATATATTAGGAAAATTTGTTAAGCATTTGATATTGGTCAAATTGAATACTCCTGAGAATACTCAGTGGCATTAGCCATTAAGGGAGGGCTTTGCATATGTTTTGTTCATTGCTATATCATCATGCCAAAATGCATGCTGGGAAAATACTTAGTGTCTTATTAGTATATGTTAAATGCAAGAATAGATTCATGGGGGAAATATTTATTAACTGAATGTAGTCAACAATTGTAGCTGTTGGTCTACCTTGAGGTGGACAGTTCCTGAACACCTTGGCATATTCCAGCCTCGAGCTCCTGAGTGTCTCTGCCTGGGAACATTTTCTGTTCATACAGAGCAATACAGAAGTCCTGAGGAGCTAAGATCCCCAGTGGTAAGTCTCAAACAATGAAGGCCTGGAGTTAGTGGGTAATGATTCCAACACCCTCACTCCCTGCGCAGGACATTTTGAGTTACAATTCACACAGTCTTTGAGAGAATCCTCAGCAGGACTAAACCCAGTTGCCCACAGCAATAACCTGCTCATCAACACATGCTCTTCCTTGTTCCCTGAAGGTACTTCCTGAGATTACCTTCCAAATCAACCAGCCACCTAAATCCTTATCTCCAAGTCTACTCTTGGTTGAACCCAAACACTAGAGTTTATGTTTGCAAAATTATAGGTGTATCATTTGAAAATGTATCCCCTTTTTATAAAAAGCATGCTGTCCATTATTTTAATCCTGGAGGGCAGGAAGTAGACTAGTAAACTCACTTAGAGACAGTAATATAGTTGGGATTTTGTGACTGTGTGTGTTCCAAGAATAGTCATAGTCTCAAGATTGATTTGAAAATAGATGTCAGGAAAGAGAGTGGATAGCTAATTATAATAGAGAATTCAAATTGAAGAGTTCAATGAAGCTTTAAACTGGAGAAGAATCATAACCTGCTGTCCTCAGCCCTGGGGGAGACCTTGGCACCAGAATGCCAATCACTACACAGCACCTATGTTGAGTGTTGGAACAAGGCTACCAGTTTCATTCATATCTTTCTGAATCTCTCCAGCTGCTCTCACAATGATGAATATAAAGTAGGTCTTCAAGTAGGAATCAGCTAACTGAAGCACCTTTTGGATATTTGGGGACTACTATAGAGCAAGTATAACCCCACCATATCAACTAATATTTGGGCTGCAGACAACAGATTCCATTTTGTCTGGGAAACAATGGAATGATATAATCTCTGAAAGGCCAGAGAACTAGTTTAGAGGTTTTGCAGTGAAGAACAATGCCATCAGTTTTACCAAGGACTGGTCTGATACAGACACCCTGCTACCTCCTGAGCAGCATTCACAACAGCTGGCACAATGTGCCCATTAATGCCAAGCCACTGCCTCACTGCTGCTGAACACTGGTGCTGACACTCTCACCCTCATGGATTCCATGCAGTAACACTGGCTACTTCAATATCAGATGCTGACCTGTGTGTGTCTGATTGAGCCCTGATCTCTAGCTGCAGAGATGGGTGGGAAAATGAGAATCTTTCTTATTAAATTGTGGGGAATTCTCTAAATAAAAGAAATGTTCAGAGGTGCTAGGTCAAAAGGATCTCCTCTGCACTTTTTAACCTATCACTTTCCAGTGCCCTTCTCCACTGCCGTAATGCCAGGTCCTAGCCCTGACTACCTGTGAGCTCTGATAAATGCCTGCCTAGTAGGTGGCCTCTTAATATAGATTCCATGATAAGCACCCAGTGAGACAGCAGAGGTTAGAGAAGAGCCTCAGTGGGTAATGAAATTTCCAGATGCCTGACCAGGGCCTCTGATGAGTTCAAGGACACAACCCTGTTACCATCTAGATTAGTGCTGTCCATTATAAATATAGTATGAGCCCTAAACACAAGTTCCACATGTCATTTTAAATTTCTTAGGGACTACATAAAAAATACAAAATAAACCAGTGACATTAATCTTAATATATTTTTCATCCTAATGTATCCAAAATATATTTCACAGGTAATCAATATAAAACAAATTTTGAATAAAATATATGACCTTTTTTTCATATTAAGTCTTTGAAATCCAGTGTGAACTTTACACTTATAACGAATCACAAATCAGACTAACCGCATTTCAAGTACTCAAGAGCCACATGTGCCTGGTGGCTTCCATACTGACACTGCTTTTAGGATGGCAATGCTCATGCTGTGTCTTCTTCTTTTCCAGCTGTGAGCCACCTGCCACACTTGAGATTTGGAAAGCCCCTCAGAGAATGCATATTTCTACATTATTGCATTGTGACTAAGAGCACTGTGTGCATCCGTTTAGGAGTTGAGCTGAGTCATGAAGTTTCTCAATCCTGGTTCTCAGTCATCCCGGCTCCCTGAGAAGGCTTTGATCCTATTCCCTCTCTACTCTTGCATGTCAACTGTTAATCCCTCCATGGGCTAGGGATGGAGGGAAGGAGGCAAGTGAAGCACTCACCTCAGCTGAAAAATTTAACAGGAATAAAAAAACTCAGTGATCAAGATAAATATTTTAATGCAATATTTTAAAATTAATGCAAAAATCAATGATTAAGATAATATCAAAATTTTTAAAGAATAACAGAATCCACCAGGGCTGGAATGATTGTGAAGGACATAGGTTGTACAAGTAAAAGGACTGTCCTTCTCCTTCCTTTTGCCTCGAGTGACTCTCCATATCCCCAGACAATAGAGTCACTTTCCTAAGTGCTCAATATATGTTGCTGGGTAAATGAATAAGTGAATGAGGGGGAAAAAAGTCCCTTCTTATTTAGTCTTGAACTCAGTTTCAATGAAAAGCAATAACGTATTGATTTAACACAATTACAATCAAAATCCCACTGGAATTTTTTTTTAATGACAAATTGATTCTAGCATTTACATTGAAAAATAAGCAGGTGAGCCCTGACCAGTTTGGCTCAGTGGATAGAGCATCAGCCTGAGGACTGAAGGGTCCCAGGTTCGATTCTGGTCAGGGGCATGTACCTTGGTTGTAGGCACATCCCCATTAGGGAGTGTGCAGGAGTCAGCTGATCGATGTTTCTCTCTCATCGATGTTTCTAACTCTCTATCCCTTTCCCTTCCTCTCTGTAAAACATCAATAAAATATATTTTTAAAAAAGAAAAATAAGCAGGTGAGAATAGTGAACAAGAACATGTAAGAAAGAGTTCTCTTAGTCTGAAGAAAATAATCAAGAAGAAACCAAGCTCTGTTTAGTGTCTGCTTCTGTGGCTGGGCAGTTCTGAGCCCCGGCTCCCACCTAGCTGTGCACCAGCAGCAGCTTTTAGTTTGGGGGAAAATATTCCATGAAGGATCCTTTGCTCCTTCAGAGCTAATCTTAGCAGGTAAAGAGTGGTTAAACAGTCAGCGAGGGCCTTGAAGGGTGACAGAAGAAAAAGAATGTTCCCAAAGTACAGCCTGTGCCCTCAGGAGTTTCTGAAATCAGGGAGGCAAATGACAGCAGTCTTTGACCCACAGATTTACAAGCCCTCTCTCCCACCCTTAGACCATTCCTATCCCACCCTCAAATCCCAGCCTCTTCTAGAAGCATCTATTAGGTCACTCTCATGTGTCCCACTTCTTGACCTCTTGTCCAACTCTGGCTGTCCACACAGAATGGCCCCGAAAGCTCAAGTCAAGGACAGAGCTCAGTTTGGTCTAACTCTGCCACTCAAGCTTTTATCCACCCTAACACCCTTTTTTCTCCCTCATCACATACATACACATGCATATGTACATACCCACATGCCGCCATTCCCCTCTTTTGTGGTCCACCTGTATCAGCCAATCCATCTGTTGTTCTTTTCTCATTTTTCATTACTCATGATGCATTTGCATTCATGAACCCACATTTGTCATAACTTTTCACTGCAGGGCCCCATTCTGCAGAGGGGAGGCCTGGGGTAGAGGAGCTGGAAGCTGAGAATGGTGCCTCCACTTATACATAACAGGCTGCAAGTTTAATGAGATGGACCATCTGAGGAGGTGCAGAGAAGACAGAAGCTTCATCAGATGGCTAGTTGACAGAACTCTCAGCTGTTGAGAACCATATGCATCCTTGGGTTATATGCAAGGGTGTTGGTGCTGAGCTGCCTTGTCAAAGGATTTGAGTGAGTGACAGAAAAGGGGCTCTAGGAATCAACTCAGAAGAACTTTGAGATTGCAAATTTAGTACCACTTCTGTCAGTGAAAGGCCATAACTCAATGTCACACCACACTCCTATTTCCTCTAGCAGCAGAGACATAGATGGGACAGGAGACAAAGAGTTAGGCTATTTGCTCTAGGATTGTGTCTTATCCTGTTTGGGCTGCTGTACAAAATACCAGAAACTGAGTGGCTCATAAGCAACATAAACATTTTTGTCACAGTTCTAGAGGCTGAGAGGTCCAAGATCAAAGTACTGGCAGATTCAGTGTCTGGTGAGAACCTGAATCCTGGTTCACAGGTTCACAGATAGCCTGTGTTTTCACATGACAGAAAGGGCAAGGGAGCTCTCTGGAGCTTCTTTTATAAGGGCACAAACTCCATGATGAGGGCTCCACCCTTAACACTTCGGGGATTACATTTACACATATGAATTTTATGGGCACAAAACAATCTATAGCAGATGGGTACTCATTTTCTCTTTCTCCCCTTGAAGTGAAGAGGCTTTCCTTTGGGGGTGGCCTTGGCTTCCAGCTACCTGGCCTTCAAAACCATACTCCACCATTCCGGTTTCTCTCCAGAAAGTAGCCTTGCCCCGAGATAAAGTTCATGGTTATAGCTTGGGCCTTCGTAATGTGAGTCACTGGGATTCTGGCTGAGCTCTGTGGCTATGTCTGGGTCCAGGCCCTCTGAAGCTCACTCATGACAATGCCCCAAGGCACCTGCCATGCTGCCTCCACCTATTCCCCTTCATTATCTCTCCTTCTTTCCCTCATTTTTCTTTTCCTTGTACCAAACTCCAGTACATACCTTGAGGACTCTGGACACTCCCTTGCATCACCCATAGCCAAGGAAACATGTGTAAAAGGAAAGCTGACCAAAGAACAATCACTAGTTAATATATAAATGTGATTACTAAAGCAGTTCTGTACTTTCTGGAAAGAAAATGTCACTAGCTTGTTAAATGTGTCATCTTGGTATGTTCGGATATAACTATTGTCTTATTCCTTTACCCCAAAGATAACTGGAACGTTACAGAACCATGAACTTTCTGACTGCTTTGCTGGTTCTTCCCTGTTCCATGAAAGCTTCCTCATTATGTGTTCACATTGTCAGGATTTTATACGATGCCTTATCAGCTAATTAACAAAGCAGTGATTTTCAAGCTGATTTGCATAAAGATTTAATACAAGTTTCTTTTCCATATATAAAATGTTTACATTATTTTAAAAACCTCAACACATATCATCAGTTGTAAACAGAACAGTGCCATTGTTAATATGCAGGTCGGGTGTATTTTTTTTAAACTTTGGAATAAAACATCTCCTGCTGCCTCTAAGAGTATGTTTGAGCTTCTTGTGAATAAGCCCTTGATCAGAAAGGGAGCACCTGGTGAGAATCTTAAAAACCCTCCAGACATACACACATCTGCTCACAAGTGCTCACATGCCCAGGGGACACAGAAATGAGCCTGGGTACAGTGCATTTAAGAGCCCATCACAAAATTACAAGTAAACACCAGGGATTTAGGCAGCATGTTATATGAGTAATTGCTAAAAATATTCATTTTGAGGTTTTTCTTTTATGCAATTCCTAGTAAGTGACTCTCATCTGGACAGTCAAGAGCATCCACGTTACCTTGGGGATTATTGAAGGTGAAATGCAAAAAGACGATGCTCAGATTTTACTGTCCAAAAGGAGACCTTGAAGCCCACAGTGGGGAGGTGAAAGCAGGACTGGTTGAGAGGAACACCACTTGATAGAAAGAGAAGAGCAGTTTGCTCACTGCCCAGAAGGGCAGTTCTGTTACTGCAATAAAGCAGACCCTATCTTGACTAATATAATACCTGGAGATAGAGAGCAAAGAGCTTAATGGAAGCAGAAGACAAATGTCTATAAATGTAGCTTTACAAAGTGTTCTCTAAAGTGAGGAGATAGGTTTTCCAAGAGTATGTCCTCAGCTCAAAATCATGCACCTCAATTTATGAAGCTGTGCACAAAGAAATCCTATATAATAAAGAGGTAATATTAAGGTGACCAGACGTCCCGCTTTTGGCAGGACAGTCCCGATTTTTAACAATTTGTCCCACAGTGTTTTAAAAAAGTCCCGATTTTTGGAAAGAATGCACGACAAGCTAGGGAACAGAGGGAGAATGGGAAGGGAATATATGGTTTTCGGTGGCCATGTGGCTATTTAGCTAGGATATGAGTTTTATATTATTTTTGTTAATTTTATAATGTTAAACTTTAATAATAACAAATAATTGTTGAGAACTGGTTATCAAGAACTGCTTATCAAAGTTCGTATTGTTGATTAGTTGTTAGAATTCGACCACCATTGTTTGGACTTAATGAACAATGGCATTTTTTGGGATTGGCAACGACGAATACATTTTGTAACTGTCTCTCAGACAATACATATCATACTGTGTGCTAGTAAGCTAGTTAAACAAGTGATGTCATTACAAATCAGCTATTCAGATAATTTAGGTAAGTAATTTATGTATTTATTTCATAAATACATAAATTTCTTGAATTTAGCAGACAGTACTCATATTATTTATAGTGGCAGCAAAAAGTGACACTTACGACTTATGTTATGGTAAATTCAGAGGAAAAATAATACAAGTTAGTATTGTTATTATTTAGAAAGAAATATAAGATTAAAATTAAAATAATAACACGCTGTCTTTACCAGGAACTAATACTGCGACTGAACACGTTTTTTCTACGGTAAATAAAGTGTGGACATCAGAAAAATCACAATTAAGTGTTGAGACTTTGAAAGCCATCTTATGTGGGAAATATAATTTAAGAAATTCTTATGAAAAATTTCATGACCTTTTAAACAATGACAGAAATCTACTAAAAAAAATTCACTCAAATGAGAAATATGCCAAAGAATAAAATAATACTATACATAATTTTTTATTTATTATATTTGTAAATTGTACTTATGTTGAAATTTTAAAAATATATTACAATACTATTTTTGCGTTCTATGAAAATTTTTGTTGCTCCATATAGACCAACTAGAGCCCTGGTGCATGAAATTCATGCATGGGTAGGGTCCCTAGGCCTGGCTGGTGAGCAGGGCCGATCTGTGGGGCAATTGGAGGGCCCCCACTGGCACCCACCTTGGCTGGCCTGGGGCCTGTGGGCTGGGGGCAGCTCCTGCTTTGAGCGTGTGCCCCCTGGTGGTCAGTACATGTCATAGCGACTGGTCGTTC
>PVJC01031035.1:0-20828 GCA_004026665.1 Murina feae
CACGGGGCTTGTAGGAGCAGCCATCCTGTGACCACTGCCTGGCTCCACCCCCCAGGAGCCTCCTCGGGGCATGCGGGAGCTTGGGGGGCCTCTGCAGGGTGTGTAGGAGCAGTCGTCCCGGGTCCGCAGCCTGGCTCTGCCCTGGGGGCCTCCTCGGGGGTGTGCGGAAGCACCCATCCAGGGTCCGCTACCTTCATCCGCCCCCCAGGGGCCTCCACAGGGCGTGCGGGAGCATCTGCTGCACAGTGTTGAGAATCTGAAGCCAGTCTGCTGCCCGGCTCCACCCTGGGTGTGTTTGCTCAGCAGCAGGGCCCCACCGAGGGATCCTGCACCAGCGTCCGCCCCTGGCTTGCCATCCAGCTCTGTGCCTGGTGTGTCCCCTCAGTGGTGGGGGCCCACCAGGCATGTGCAATCATGAGCCCTCTGGTGGGAAACATCCAGGCCTGCACTCACCAGCCCTCCCACCCCCCAGTGCACGAACCCTGAAGGGACTGTGGACAGCTTGAAAATGGCCCTCAGCCTCTCACCCAGGCTGGCCAGACATGCCAGCAGGTGGACATCCTCCCCGAGGTGTCCCAGACTGCAAGAGGGCACAGCCCGGGCTGAGAGACCCCCACCCTCCGAGTGCACAAATTTTTGTGCACCGGGCCCCTAGTATATGTATAAAGCAAATCACAGATAACTGTGATTGTGAAAGGAGTGCTTTGCTGTGGTTGGTAGTGACTCATCTGTTTTCTGTGCTAGTGTTCGCAGGGAGATGGACAGTGATGTAGAGACCATGCAGCAGACAATAGAGGATTTGGAAATAGCCAGTGACCCTTTATATGTGCCTGACCCTGATCCCACGAAGTTTCCTGTTAACCGAAACTTAACCCGAAAGGCCGGATACCTTAATGCTAGGAAGTAAGAAAACTATTGTTATTTTCTTATATTGTGTATCATTTAAGTTAGTAGCAAGCAAATATAATATATAATTGATATTGCCTGCCAAATTGTTTTGATTTCACTAAAGGTTGGATCTTTTTAATTAGTGGTATTAGTATTTAGTTGAATTTTTTGGCCTATGGGGTACATGAGTAATTTTCAGAAGTAACTATTTAGATATTTGTTGAATAATTTAGAATTATCTAAAAAGTGAAACCAATTTGAATTTAAATCTAACATAATGTGAATGCTATAAAATGTTATTTATCATACCTTAAAAATGTATGTAATTACACCATCAGGTCAAATTTTAGTTTTTACCTGAAGCAAGTTAACCCTAGGAGTAAAATAAGTTCTTTTGATTTGAATTTACACCCTTGAAAAGTTGAACTATATTATTGAAGCATCATTATAGCAACTTCAATTTAATAATTTCCAGCCTTGTTTTGGAAATATGTGTACACCCACTCATAGGTGGTCAGCATATGTGAATGTATTTTAGAAATTGAAAAACAGGTATTTATATTTTCTAGGTGCTTTGGTGCCTTTTTGCAAGCTGGTTCTTTGTGGTGTGCTTTATCTTGTGTCTGACTTATGATGAGATTTCATGTGTGTTATAATTAAAGAGTGAATGTACTTTCTTCATTTAGTAAAACAGGCTTGGTGTCATCGACCTGGGACAGACAGTTTTACTTCACTCAGGGTGGAAACTTAATGAGTCAGGCCCGTGGGGACGTAGCAGGAGGCTTGGCCATGGACATAGACAACTGTTCAGTAATGGCTGTGGACTGTGAAGACAGGCGGTACTGTTTTCAAATCACCTCTTTTGATGGAAAAAAGTTAGTATTTTTCCTACTACTAATAAAGTATATAATATTTTAAACTACTGAAATGTAGGGTACTTCCTTTTCATTGAGACATTTTATAGATATTTTAGGTTTGTTATGTATTCAGGTAATTTTCTAATAGAAATGAGTTGAATTGTCCTTTCTGACCTGGTTAAATGATGTCTAGTATTTTAAGATTACCAAAGTTAGGTCATATGGTAAAGACCTGTGATTTCATGTTGAGACTAGTCACTGAAAATCCTACATGGTGTGGGGAAGGCAGCACAAGTTAGTGGAAAGAGCCCCAACTTAGAAGGTTCAAATTCTGCACCACTACTTAGTGTGTGGTCTTGGACAAGTTACATAACCTCTCTGAGCTTCGTTTTTGTACATGTAAAATTGGGAGGGGGGTGTCATAATCCCTATTTTCTAAATTGTTAATGAAAAATTGAGATCTAACATATGTAATATGTCTAGCATGTACTAAGTGCTAGCAGTAATAAATATTTCTATCCCTTCCCGGTTTGGCTCAATGGATAGAGCATTGGCTTGCGGACCAAGTCCCAGGTTTGATTCCGGTCAAGGGCTCTGATCCAGGCTCATGTAGGAGACAACCAATCAATGTGTTTCTCTTACATCGATGTTTCTGTCTTTCCCTTTCTCTTCCACTCTCCTTAAAAATCAGTGGAAAAATACCCTTGGGTGAGGATTAATAAGGAAAAAATTATTTCAAGTAAATAAATATTTCTGATAAAATTATTTAGTCTATTAATGGTTATATGCCATTTAAAAATTTTCTATTATCTTTGCATTAAATGATAATCTGTAGAACAAATTTTTGAAAAGCATAGAAAAATATAAAAAGGAGTATGGAAAAAAAGCTATGAACTCACTAACCACAGCAACAATTAACTTTTTAGTCTGTTGCCTTACAATTTTAATTTTTTAATTATAGTTTTAAAATAGTTGAAATACTGCATATGTAATTTGGACCTGCGTCACTTAATAAAAACATTTTATAATGGCTACATTATAATTTACATAAGGATATATACCATCATTTACAAAATTTTCTAATGGTAGATGCTTAAGTTATCTGCAAATTTTTCCTACTTAAGTTGCTTTTGTTCTTTCTTATTGTTCAGAGCAACTCTGGGTGCCCTGAAAGTCATACTCCCCCTATATTTACTAGTATGTACATTAAGATGTTACAGCTCAAAATGGTTATTTAATTTCATATTCCTTCCATAAACATAATGAATACCAATTACTGTGTATCAGTTATCATGATAGATATTGGGAGTCCCTGTATTCATTTGTCAAATTTGTCAAGCTGTTAATAACTCACTACATGGACTTACCTTTTTGTATTTTCAGTTTTTTTGCTAATGCTTAATATGATTTTCCACTTCACATTGCTGGTTTGATTCAAGATTAGTAAAAAATATTTTTTTCTCTAACTCTTAAAACATGAACATCTATAGAAAAGCTAAATATCCCTATGTTAGTGATGACTATATTGAAAAAATTTTATTTAACCATATTCAATGAGAAATAATAAATAATGAAGTAAAATTAATGTTTTATATTACATTTGAAAGTTATTTATATTGGAAGTGTGTGTGTCAGAAGGTTAAAATGGATTCTTAGTTGCAGTGCACCTTTGCTATAGGCTGTCTTCTGAAAACTAGCACCTGTTTCTTTTTTGGCACATTTTGGCATAGATAACCAAAGTTAAGAGTTGTTAAAATCTGAGTCCTGGTGCCTCTGGTGGTCTCTTTTTTCTAAGATACTAGTTGGCTATGTGGATTTGTGTGTGTGTGTGTGTGTGTGTGTGTGTTGTTTTCATACTGATTGAGTTTTTATGTACCTTTTAAAATAGAAAATTTAAAGTACTGTTAATAAAGTACTTTAAAAGAAGTTGAGGGTCCAATTTTTCTTTTTTTTTTTCAGATCTTCAATTTTGCAAGCAGAGAGTAAAAAAGACCATGAAGAGGTAAAATTTTATGTAGTTAGTTTCTTTAGCAACATCAAGATATTTTGCTGATGACAAAACGTATTAATATGTTCATTATAGAAATTTGAAAAATTTGAGTTAATTAAAAATGTCTTTTTAATAGAAGTTTATCATCCTTAGAAAACATTCTTAAGTTTCATGAAGAATTTATAGTTGGACCTTTGAGGAGAGAACCTTAGAGATCATCTCTCTCCTCTCTTTTTAAAGCCTCCAATTCAGAAATGACCTTATGGCTATTGCTTCTGACAGGCTGTTAATATCATGAGGTGACAGTTTAATTTATTTACTCTTCTCACCAACCATCTAAGACAGTATTTGCTGCATTAAGAATATATAGTGGCAGCAGATTGGCATGGGAGGAAGCAACTAAAGCTAAAAACTTTAGGGAAATGAAAGATAGAAAGCGAAAAATTGAGAATGTCTGTTCTTCCTCACAAGTATTTTATTTTTGGCTCCATTTTTACTTGTAGTATATCAAATATGGAAGATAAGTTATTATTAAGAACTGATACTTTAAAAACTTTGTCTTAAGAAATATTCTTCAGTGAAAATGTATTATAGGTTGATTTTGAGCTATTTGCTATTATAATTGTTTTGGTGAGACAAGGCTACAGATTATGTAGAGGTTACATTTATTTACTTTTGGTGGAAAAGAATAGCTCTTAAAACTTCGCTTTTGATCTCTGAGGAACATAGACAAATGTCTGCAGCATTTACCAAACAGGATATTAGTTTAGTGAGGCTCATCAAGCACTGAAATTCTCAAGAGTGAAGCAGAGAGTTTTCTGTGTTAATTTTTTATAAACCTAAAAGAAGGGAAGTATGTAAAATCTATTCACCAGGAATATATTTAGCTCCTAACTCTTTGTTTTTTTATTTATCTTTATTGTTCAGATTATTATAGTTGTTCCTCTTTTTCCCCCATAGCTCCCCTCCTCCCATTTCCCACCCCAACCTCTGTCCTTGCCCCCCCACTGTCCTCATCCATATGTGTACAATTATTGTCCATTCTCTTCATGCACCCCCAACACCCTTAACCCCCAAAAATTGTCAGTCCACTCCCTTTCTATGCCTCTGATTCTATTCTAGTCAACGGTTTATTCTGCTCATCAGATTTTTTATTCACTTTATTCTTAGATTCACTCGTTGATATATATTTGTTGTTCATAATTTTTACTTTCCTTTTTCTTCTTCCTCATTCTCAAAGGATACCTTTCAGCATTTCATATAGTACTGGTTGGGTGGTGATGAACTCTTTTAGCTTTTTCTAGCTCCTAACTCTTTTGCATTGGTATTAATAATGAGATCTGAGTCTAGACTGTCTTGTTTGGTAGAGATTAAAGGGGAAGTAATATAAAAAGATAGACTATTAAATTATAACTTCACATGGTTACTATAACTTTTAATTTCCTTGTATGAAATTTGGCATTTAAAAATAATAAATCTGCCCTGACAGGTTTTGCTCAGTGGATAGAGCACCAGCCTGCGGACTGAAGGGTCCCAGGTTCGATTCCAGTCAAGGGCATGTACCTTGGTTGTGGGCACATCCCCAATAGGGGGTGTGCGGGAGGCAGCTGATTGATGTTTCTCTCTCACTGATGTTTCTAACTCTCTATCTCTCTCCCTTCCTCTCTGTAAAAAAATCAATAAAATATATTTAAAAAAATAAAAAAATAAATCTGTTCAATGTTTGTTATATCCTCAAGTACTGTACATATATATACTTTTGTATATAGGAAGGTATTTATCTTATAAGAAATATTATGTGTTACTCCTTCTAATGAAATTTATATTTACTTCAAATATTGAACATTCTCTTTTAGAAGATAAGCACTGTAGAAAAAATATTAATCATATTCTATTTTTTCCTCTTGCAGTGGATCTGTACAATAAACAATATATCTAAACAAATATATTTAAGTGAAAATCCAGAGGTAATATTTTTATTTTATCATATCTAGATATGGCAAAATTAAGTCATATGGCTAATACAGCTTTTATTAAGTCATAATTCTCAAGTTCTATAATCTTAATTTGCACTTGAATGGGTAGCTTTAATGTATCATGTATATAATGAGTATCTGGTCTTCCTGAACAATAAATTATTTCAAAGGTACTAAAGTCAACCAATAAACATACTTAGTGGCCCCTGACCTTGTATTTAGTGCTGTGTTGTGCACCATGGAGAAGGGGGATGGAGAAGAAAAATAAGCCATGGCCTCTTTCTTGTCTTCCCGGAGCTTATGTGTATGGGAAGACAAAACTAAAGCTTTAACATTTCAAAAAACAGTAGAAATTGAAAACATACTGTGATGACTAAAAGCTTAATATTTAAGAATGTTAAGATCAGTGTGGACTTTAGAGAACTGTGGGAATTATGGAAACTTGCACTGGGTAGGATTGGTCCATGTTTTGTGGAAAAGAGAAGACATTGTAGATAAGAGAACAAACTAGCTGTATAATTGGATTTGAAGGTTCTCGTTGAAGAATAATAGAAAACTGAAATGTGTATACAAATCATATGGGATATTAAAATGCATTCAGTAGGTCTTGGGTGAGGTGGCCTGAACTCTTAATTTTGCTAATTATGCCTCAAGTAGCAGGGGTATCAAACTAGATAAACTCAGCAGTGTAGACATTGCCATAGGTATAATCTAAACATACTGTACAGGCAGAACCCAGATGTGCAGAGAACTCTGGAAGGAATCAAGTGGATCCATATTGCAGGAGGGAAAAGACTTGGCTTAGGACAGGAGCTGCCTGGCCTCTGCCAGGCTCGATGGGCTCAGCTATGCTATGAATCTAGGCACCTCCCAAGCTGGGTGGGGGCTAATGATTTCAGTTAAGGCAGAGGGAGAACTAATTTATCTAGAAAGTCCTCACTTTCTAGGTCTTAAGCTGTTGGTGTAGTGGTTGATTAGATGGGAGTGTCTGGGGATATGTAGGAGTCCATTATCATAATTCAGGTATGAACTGAGGAAAGACAAGAAACAATGAACCATAGAAACAGGTAAAAAGAAATTGACTGGACCAGTTAGCATTGGAACTGATTAAAGGTGAGGGAGAGAAAGGTGACTTCCAGGTTTTAAACCCGAGGGAAGGGAAAATTTTAGAAGAGGTCTGTTTTTTTTTTAATCATAATGGCTTTGAGGTACCCCTGTGACACATGATTAGATGCCTAGGGGAAAGTTTTGAACTAAATACAACAAAATCTCAGACTTCTAAAATATTAGTAATTTCTGACAGTTTTATAATAATCTTATGAGTTTAAGAAATCAGTGCTCACTGTAGAAAAGCCTTTGCTTTTTGTAACTTAATTTCCCACCATCTAGCTTTTCCTTTGTTATGTTTCTTGAACAAAAAATTAAAATGCAAATTAGGTGACTTGTTAATACCTTGGGAATACATTGAGAATACGTTTGGAGTTGAAAAATTCAGGCTAATTGTACTTTCCTATCAATGATTAGAACTTAAGTTTTAATTAATATTCTCTAGATTATCCAGAATTATTTTATCTATATTAATGCGAGAAGAAATTTTGATTATTTTATGGTATTGTCTTAGTATTTTTGCTAACTATAAGACACAGAAATGTAAAATATTTTTTTATTTTTTTCTAATGCAAATGCCATTTTATTTAGTGTTTTAAATAAAAGAATAAGTTTATAAATATTTCTTATGGAAAGCTTTCTTTCAATTTTTGGCCTGAAAATTATCCATGATAATGTTATCAATTAATAAATGTATAGATATTTCTGAGCAAAAATGTATTCTGGAAAATCATGAAAACTCCAGCAGCATAGTTATATTTTATATTTTACGACTGTTTCCTACTCTTTCTAAATTTCTTTATTTAGTGAATGTCTAGTATGCCAGACACTGTTCTAGGTGCTAGCAACACAAACAGTCCAAAAAATCTCATAGTTAAAAACATAAAGAAAAACACACACACAATATTTCCTGATCTATATATAATAGACAAAAAATCAGATTCACTTCCCCCACATTTATAGGAAGTAAGAAAAAACAAGTTATAATGCTGCAAAGGTAATTATATATCTTAATATTAAGACAAAGTACATGGAACTACTTTATTAACTTCACTTTACATTTTATGTGTAACTCAATTCAAAGAGTTATACTCAAACATGTAGTTTTCTTGCTTTACTAATGTTAGTCCTTTTTTTTTTTTTAAAAAAGGAAACTGCTGCACGAGTAAATCAGTCAGCTTTGGAAGCTGTCACTCCTTCCCCATCTTTCCAGCAGAGACACGAGAGCCTGCGGCCAGTGGGGTGAGTTACCTGACTGTGGGTTGTATAGAAAACTACATGGGGTATTGAAAGGGATAGTGAACACTTTGATTATTGCAGTGCTGCTTAGATTAGTGCAAAATAGTTCCCAAACAAAATGGAAATTGTATTTTCATATTGGTAAAGTTATCAGCCAAGATGCTAAATAAAATGATTCCAAATTTTCTTTGTGTTTATCTCTAGATTGAGGTGATTTATGTTTTTTTAATTTAATAACTGGAAAAAAAGTCTATTATTAGATAAGTAGCTATGATTTGTGATTTGCTCTATCTTTCTCATTGACTTATAAAGTTGTATTTTCTTATCTCATAGTTTAAGTGTTCAGTTTCCAATAGAGATAACTAAGTGTGCCTTCTTGTATTCTTTTGTGCTTAGACAGTCTCGACCATCAACAGCTCGAACCAGCAGTTCAGGATCCTTGGGATCTGAGTCCACAAATTTGGCTGCCCTCTCTCTTGATTCTCTTGTTGCCCCAGACACCCCAATACAGTTTGACATAATTTCTCCCGTGTGTGAAGATCAGCCTGGGCAGGGGAAAGCTTCTGGCCAGGGAGGCAGGTGGGTGATGTCCAGGGTATTGTGCTGTGATCTGTGAAGTTTATGATCTCATTTCTATCTTTTACATATGTGCATCAGCTATGCTGTACCTTATTTAATTACCTAAAATCATTTTGATAGAGAAGAATCATGGCAGGTTTTTCTCTTTGTTTTCTGCCTTAGATGAATGAGTTAAGATAATTTAGTATTTAAAAATATTTAATTCCGAATTGCTTATCAGATCTTCATAGTATTTGCTATTAAATTGCAGAGGAAAGCTGACAATCTTATCTTTAGGCCATGACAATATTTTTAAAATTCTTGAGAGTAATACATGTGCTATAGATTTATTAGAAAATATCCTTATCAGAATAAGAGATCTCCAGGAAGATATAAGTCATTATCATACTATGAATTATTAATGAACCATTTTTTATATAATGAGAAATATCTTTGTCAAAGCATTAAAATTTTTCTTTGGCTATGGATGAAGGAAACATGACTTAAGGCAAATTACTTATTAAGCAGGTTAGACACCTAATAAATTGATAATATATTAATTTGGGTATACATGGCTGTGATCAAGCAGAAGTAATTTAAATTTGATCACAGAAATATACTTAACATCTGATATAATAGGTTAATCAGACATGTATTTGGGAGATAATTTCATGTTAACTTCATGCTAGTGCTATTTTAGAACCACTTAGCTCTTTGTTTGCTTACAAAACTTACTTTGAATTATACTTGTTTTCCTTCATGTGGGTGTGCAAGAGCCAAGCACACTAAGGAGGGAGGTAGCTTTCATCTCTAGGTAGCTTTTCTTCTTGCATTGTTACATATGCCTTGAGAAATAACAGGTTTAAAACTAGAAACTGTTGAAATTACCATACTCAACTTGTGACATATCTAATTTAATAAAAGAGTAATATGCAAATTAACCACCACTCCGAGACACCTAAGCCACGCCCACCAGCCAATCAGAGTGGGTGTATGCAAATTAACCTAGTCAAGATGGCAGCAGGCAGCCACGGAGCTAGAGCAAACAGGAGGCTTCCATTGAACCAGTGATGGAGTTGAAACTGCCTGCCTAGGCCGGCTGGGCCTCTGCTCAAGGCAACAATGTTTCAATTATAGAAGCCACGGAGCTGAAGCAAACAGGAGGCTTTGTTGCCTGACTAGGCCTCTGCTCAAGGCAACAAAGTTTCAACTATAGAAGATAAATAAACCCCAGAAACCTGATTCCAGCCAGCCTCGCTGGGATGTTGGGTCAGTGGGAGCTGTGTGCAGCCTGAAAATGGCCCTCAACCCCTCACCCAGGCTGGCCACACCCCCATGGGGTGAGGGTCCCCACTGGGGGGCTTGGCCAGCCTGCAAACAGCCATCAGCCCCTCACCCAGGCTGGCCAGGCAAGCCAGCAGATGGACATCCCCTGATGTGTCCCAGACTGCAAGAGGGCACAGGCTGGACTGAGGGACCCTGCTGAGTGCACAAATTTTTTGTGCACCGGGCCCCTAGTACATAGATAACTTAAAAAGAGGTTTTTACCATTCCAGGGAATGTCTGGCATTTTTCCCAAGTAGCTAAAATTGAAGCTAAATCAGTTGTTTCTCTGTCCCAGCTTTTTTAAATTCATGAACTTTTGCAACATGGTTTATTATGGTGTGTGTGTATGTCTGTCTGTCTGAACTTCCAATCCACGTTTTCTAAAATGCAGCAACTTTTGAGGTGAGCCTATTAACTCAATCTGAGTGTTGGGGCCTTCATTAGACTAGCTTGGATATCAGTAGTGTTCCTTAACAGGATGGGTTATTTTAGAATTTTATTTTAAATGTATGTACAAGGTTTCGTGATTTACTTTTTAACTCTGGTTTCAGTGATTGATAATCAATCCTCCCATGTGGCTCACTGTAACTAACTGTTGGTTCAAAATTTAAAAAAAAATTTTCAGGCGTACAAATCCATTTGGAGAATCTGGAGGAGGCACAAAATCTGAAACTGAAGGTAAAACAGATGTGCAGCATTTTTATGTTTTAGAAATTCTAAGCAGTAAATTGAAGAATTTGTTGTTTATATCTGTTTTGCTGTATACTCTTTTAATGGTATCTTTATTTACTTCATAATTTTCTCTTTTTTCTCAACTTACACTTAAAGCAACAGAACTTAATTGGACTTAAGATTTTGTTATTCACAAAAAGTTATAGAATATTATACTTTTGACCTTATGTAGTTTAAATGCATAAGATGTCCTTTAGCTTTCCCAGCAGATGTTTTCTTCTGGTACTGGAGTATAACTTCTTTCATTCCTTTTTCTAGTAGCTTTTTATTTTTATTTAATTTCAAACTTATACAAAAGAATAACATAGGAATTCTTTTTAGCCATAGCAACCAATTAATTGTTGAAACATAATTTTTGCTACTAGCTTGAACACTATAGTTAGGAGCTAGGTTGAATTTTTCACTGGAAAATCTAAAAGGAGGCAGTGTATTTTAATTCTTTAGGTAAAGAAATGTGGGCTCTAAAAATACATAATATACCTTGTTCTGTTGTAGATTCTATTCTTCATCAGTTATTTATTGTCCGATTCCTTGGTTCTATGGAGGTGAAATCAGATGACAATCCAGATGTTGTTTATGAAACAATGCGCCAAATCTTAGCTGCCCGGGCCATCCATAACATCTTTCGTATGACAGAATCGCATTTATTAGTCACTTGTGATTGTTTAAAGTAAGTAGTAACCTCTCCCTCAAAAAACTGTAGGAAAAATGTATATATAATTCCAGCTTAATTAAAATTTGTTCAAATTTTTAATTATTGTTATAGGTTAATTGATCCACAGACACAAGTTACAAGGCTCACGGTGAGTTCTACATGTTTAAAGCATTAAATCTCTTTGGGCACAAATACTCCTTTTACATTTTTATAACAATCCTGATTCTCTATATTCAGATATGGTAGTATCAACTACAGTTGGTCTTTAAAAGGCTGTTATAATTAAGTCATTGGCTATCACTCCTAAAATGTTACAATTGAACGTTCCATGTAACTTAAAGAATCAGTGCAATTTGGTGTGATACGTAGTGTTTATCCCTTAGCTATGGAGTATATATTACTAAAGAAATGAATGGTAGGTTTGCCCTGGCCAGGTAGCTCAGTTGGTCAGAGCATCGTCCTGACAAACCAAGGTTGCAGGTTCTGTCCCTGGTCAGGGCATATACAAGAAGCAACCAATATATAAGAATGTAGAAGTAAGTGGAACAACAAATTGATGTTTCTTTCTTTTTCCCCTCCCCACCTCTCTCCCTCTTTCTCACTAAATCAGTAAGTTTTTTTTTTATTGAAAAGAAAATAATAATAGGAATTAAAAGGGAACATGATTGAGTTTATTTTATAACAAAGTATGTGCTTTTATGTAATCATTTCATAATATAAACCACTCTTGTTATTGAATTTGACTTTGTAGAATGTGTTATGACTAATAAAACAAATTCAGTATTCAACAGCCTCTTATTCTGCCCAGAAAGCCAAACCAAATATGATATTATTTATTCTTGGATTACTGGTCTGTTAAAAAAAATTGGCTTTAATGTTTTATTTAGGATATTTTTATAACAGCCTAAGTTTGTTATATATAAGAGTGCTATCGTAGCCCATCTGGCATGGCTTCAGTGGTTGAGCATCAACCTATGAACCAGGAGGTCACATACCTGAGTCGCGGGCTCGATTCCCAGTGTGGGGTGTACAGGGGGAATCTCTCATCATTAATATTTCTCTCTCCCCCTCTCCCTTCCTCTCCAAAATCAATAAAAATATATATTTTAAGAAAATTAAAAAGAAAAAAGAGTACTATTGTAATGGCTTGAAAAATCTCATGTTTGCCTCTGATGTTTTCTGTGGCAGTTTCCATTACCTAGTGTAGTTTTATATGCTACACACCAGGAAAATAAGAGGCTTTTTGGATTTGTTCTTCGGACGTCTGGAGGGAGAAGTGAAAGTCATCTGTCATCCGTCTGCTATATATTTGAATCAAACAACGAGGGGGAAAAGGTACCTGACTTTTCAAAATGTGTCTCTGTTGAGAAATGCATATCATAATTAAAGTTCTTACTAACGTTTCTGGAAAACGTAGACTTTGCCTAGTTCAGCTGAGTTGCCTGACCAAAGCCTGTTGCTCTGAAGAGAGCTGAGCTGATGTATTGAGCTTTCTTAGTTCTTTAGAACTGTATCTTCCTAGCCATTGATAACTAGTGCAATTTTCTGACCTCATTAATTTATCCTGGGAATGCAATATATTTCCATAGCCAGCTATTTTCAGATGTCCAGCTTAGAGTAGCATCAGCAGCCTCTTACTTTATTCTTTGCAGACCTTACTATTTCAGTCATGAATATGAGATAATAAGAAATGCATTTGCCCTGACTGGCTTGGCTCAGTGGATAGAGCGTCGGCCTACGGACTGAAAGGTCCCAGGTTTGATTCCGATCAAGGGCATGTACCTTGGTTGCGGGCACATTCCCAGTAGGAGGTGTGCAGGAGGCAGCTGATCGATGTTTCTCTCTCATTGATGTTTCTATCTCTCTATCCCTCTCCCTTCCTCTCTGTAAAAAATCAATAAAATATATATTAAAAAAAACGAAGTGCATTATGTTAAAAAGGTGACAGCCAGTAATTGAAACACACAGACTGAAGAAAACAAAGTCTTGGTTTGGGGCTTGGAACATTTTTAAATCAGCCTTTTTTGAAGCAGTGTAAAATAATGAGTTATAAAACTAGTTACATTCATCATTTGGATACTTTAAATTATTAATTTGATAGGAGAACTGCTTAACTTTTTTCTACTTTTCCCCCTTTTAGATTTGTGATTCTGTTGGATTGGCAAAACAGATAGCTTTACATGCGGAACTGGTAAGAATCCAAGACACTTAGTTATCCAAGAATGTTAACTAATGTAAGGCAAGATTTTTCATAATGACAAATAAAATGGTTTTGCTAAATAAGGTTAACATTGGATACTATTGCTGATTTTGTATTTAGAATTTGGGTAAATGGCTAACATAGCATGTAAATTTTTGGTGTGCTCTCTCATATACATGCAGAAAATAATTTGAAAGGTTACAAAGAATATTAATTGAAAAGTCTAAAATTTAAAGTTATTTCATACTTAATTCATTAGTTGTATTCATCTGTTCTTTAGGATCGTAGGGCATCAGAAAAACAAAAAGAAATAGAGAGAGTAAAAGAGAAGCAACAGAAAGAACTCAGTAAACAAAAACAAATTGAAAAGGTATGCAGTCCTAATATCTGGATCTTCTCTGTGATTTTTGTAAAGAGTTTCCTTAATTCAGCACTGACTTCATTCCAAATGAAGGTTTGTTTCTGCTTGCTCAGCTACTTCATAACCAGAGGACTCAGCATAGCAGAAAAGGATGACATCTGCTTCTGATATGATGTTTACATTATAGTTATACCGACATGTAGAGTAACTTGCTGCTTAGCAAACATATTTGAACTTTCATGTTTCCATATTCCAGTGAAGGTTGTCTCTGGCAAAGCAGGTCTTTTGAGAGGCTGTGTCATACAGACTTAACTGCCATTGCTGAAATCCACATTGTCCTTTAGGAATGTATATATATAGTGTATAAATACACACACACATATATATTTTAATATTACCAGGAGTGTCTGTCCAATAGAATAATTTTAAGCTAGACAAATTTTAGAACAAAATCTGGAGAATATATTAGATATGTGATACATGAGATTGAAAAAGCCAATTATGGGGTGTAGCATTGACAGCAGTGGAAAAGATAACTGGGATATTTAATGAGAACAGATCAGCAGGAATTGTCAGTGGAGTGATTTATCAACAAAGGAGAGGGAAGTGGCAAAGGTGACACTGAAATCAAGGCTTCCTGGGTAGATTAGGCTGAAGGAGGATGACAACTGATTTAGCAAGATAAACTGGACAAAGATGGAGAAGAGGGAAGGGAAAGGATGTGCGGTGATCCATTATGAGTGTTTTACTTTGGAGTATAGCGATAACAATGTCCTGAATTTGGTTATTGACCATAATAATGGAGAAGACAGAAATGTTGGCTTTTATAGGATTTATAGAATGAAACCAGAATTCACTTTGGTGTTGCATTTGTTGTTGTAGCCTTTCTTCTCAGTAAGTTGCCAGAATTATGCATTATTTTACAACAGAAGAAGTGAAGTGATTCTCAAGTATGTACTTTAACTGCATAGTTTTCCATTCGATTGCAAACAATTAACTTATATTTTCTTTTCTGTCTTTTCCACTAGGACCTAGAAGAACAGAGTCGGTTGATAGCTGCTTCCAGTAGACCAAACCACGCCAGTAGTGAGGGGCAGTTTGTTGTCCTTAGCAGTAGCCAGTCAGAAGAGAGTGATTTGGGAGAAGAAGGAAAGAAGAGAGAGTCAGAAGCATAAACTTATCCTTGCTTTTGGTTGATAATTCTCCCCTTTAGATTTATTGGCAATTTCTGTGGTGAAATGACTCAAGGTAACAACTATGTTGAAATATCATGGAGGAGACTAAAGTTTACATTGGCTTGTTTGTTTTAATTTCATTTAAAAAATAAGATTGACCTTGATGACTTAGGTTTGCATTGATTTCTTTTCCTCAAAAATAATATGCTATGCAGTAACATCAGATTCCATATGTCTAAAAGAAACCTGCTCATCTCCCTAAAGTAGATTGCTGAGGATTTACACTTGCTCAAGCCTTTTCCCCTTCAAATTGTGAATTTATTGTAACTGGCTATGACTGTAAGAAATCACTTATTCTTCAGCTTCAGATATTCATGGTTACATTCCCCCTCTTATCATTAAGAACATTTTGTTGGCACCCTCTCCCTCCCAGGACCACCGCTGCACCTTCCCCTTCCAAACCCTCTTGTTCCCCCACAGGCACACATTTCCTAAACTCTAAGGATCCCCACAAGACCTGCAACCTGGGAGAATGGGCAGTGGCATCCCAGGCTAACCCCTGAACCTGTCTCCAAGACCCCCCTTTCTCTGACTTTCCAGTGAGCTAACAGCCCCACCCGGGCTCACTTTTTTCACTGTGACTTTTATTTCTCACAGCCCTGCCGAGGCTCTCCCCTGTTATTTCTTCTGTCCTAAGCCCTTCCTGTTTCACTGTTTCCAGCTTTAATAAATGAACTTTCAAAATCCAAAAAAATAAAAAAGATAATTCTGTTGATAGTGAGGAAGCTTTTGACTGAATAGGTTCAACACTCTTTATACAGAGAATTCTGCAAGTTTGCAAATATTTTAACAACATTAAGTGTGCAATAGAACTTTTATAAAATAATTAGAAAAGACATTTTAGACTTAAGGTTTTAAACTGTGGCAGGTGGCACTACTGTTGACGAGGGCACGTGCTTGGACTGCTCACGCTTCTCTGGTGTGCTGTACCTGGTGCCAATGGGAAAGAAGCTAAGTGTCAGTTCATACTGTTACAGCCCTGGGCATTTTATTACCAGTCTTAGCTCTCAGGTTGGCACTTGAATTATTGCTGCAGAGCAGTAATGGTTAAAATAGAATTTTGGAATTTATAAAAAGGGATTTTTGTTGTTGAAGTACATTTTAGATTAGGATTTAACATGTAAAGATATTGTTAAAGGATTATACATTGTATTTTCTGCATTGAGTGAGATACTTTTTATTGAAAATCAAGTGATATTTCAAAAGAAGTTCTATAACAATTATGTTTTCTGCTTAAAGTAAAAATTCCCAAAGATTAACTTAAAAAATGTAGTCTTCTAAATTTCAGATTGATACCCATAGTATTTTCATAATTCCATGTTTTGATAACATACTGGTCACCACTTTATATCCACAAAGGCAAATAACTAATATGTGAGAATAGGATAAGTTGCACTAATTATTATAAATACATATATTCTTCAAATGAGTGAAATGTCTCATTCCATGAAAGACTGAAAAGGAATTGAATGCTTGGAGTAGGAGGGTTGACCAAGGAAGGATTTTAGCATGGTGTTGAGGTTAAAATAACATTTCTCTACTGCCTACTTATATGTCAACAACTGATTTTTTTTCTTTACTCAGATTTTTAACATTGTTGATAGAAATTATGTTCCTGTATTTCATATGTAAAAGTATATGTAGACAAGTTATATTGAATGACCTATTTTACAGTTATACATTTAAAAATTTCAAGAGATCAGCCACTAAGACTAATTTTAATTTTTTTACATTTTTATTTATTTTTAATTGATTTTTTAGAGCAAGAGGAAGGGAGAGGGATAGAGAAATAGAAACATAACTGAGAGAAACTTCATTGATTGGCTGCCTACTGCTTGCCTCTTACTGGGAATCAAGGCTGCAACTTGGGCATGTGCCCTGATGGGGGTGGGGATTGAACCAGTGACCTCTTTGTTCCTGGTCGATGCTCAACCACTGAGCAACACTGGCTAGGTAAGACTAATTTTACAAGGGAAAAAAGCCTTTTGTTTTTTTTTTTGTACAGTTAATCTTTAGTTCTGAATTAGAAATGGCATTTATTTAGTTCTCACAAAATAGTGTGACTGTTTCACACTTTTGTACACTGTTTTCTGTACGAATGGGATAGGTGTTTATATATAAGATCATGATACTCTTTTATCCATGTGCCAAATGGGAATAATGATTACTTGACAATCATTGTGAAGCCTTATGTTACCAAAACATTTAGTAAAAAATAAAAAAGTAGAAATTTATGGGTTACTTTTTGAAAAAAGATTTTTTGTGCTTACTAAAGAAAATGCTTTCAAAATAGTTTATGTATTGTTCCTTTTATGAAGGGAAATTTTCTTCTGTGGTCAGCATTGATTAGTCTTGCAAGTCATGCTTTTGGGACCTTTTTGAGAATTAGTAAGTGTTCTGTTTCATTAAGTCTTTTGTTTTTACTATGTAGTTGTCAACTCACTTAGCTCAGATGAAATTTGTCACCCAACAAGGGGAGCGAAGGCATAGGGATGCTGGACAGACTTATAGTTCCTTTTAAGTTACATTTTGATAGGAATTTCCACAATCACACAACCTGTCCATAAGTCAGACTAAAGCACATTCCAATGCCAACAGAAGTTATGTGTGGGTTTAACAATTTTAGATGATTCACCTTCTATTCCATTACTAGGACTGTATGAACTATTCCATTAGTGTTGATATTAAGCATCAACTTTAATAAACTCTTTTTGATTAAAGAAGGTTGCCCATGGGTTTCTGCATAATGTTAAAATTTATCTTTGTTACCCTTTGAAACCCCTTCTAGGTTTGGGATGCTTTGGTGTTAATTGAATTAGATTTTGGGATCTCTTACTCAGATTCAAACTTATACTTAATGTTTTGTGTTTTTTCTTCTTTTTAAGAAATTAACCTAACAAATTCTTTAAAAGGAAAAAAATTAAATATACCTAATTTTGCTATGTATTCTGCTACCAGTCCTTTTGTACCAATGGCAATGAAGTCAGTAGATAAAAAACAAGTTATTCCTTCTCCCTTTTAAAATGTTCAAAACTTGCTAATAAGGGACTGAAACTATTACCTTAAACAAAATCCCCAAAGCCAGTGTAGTTTTTGCCATGTCTATAATGATTACTTTGTGATTAATTTAAAAAGAATTCTGAGCCTCTACAGTCTAGGGATGGTAGATTTATTTTACCTTTATGTTTGTAACATTTTATGTAACATATAATTGTGGGTGGTAAAAGCGTCAGAGTTAATTTTGACTTACATATAGGAACTTGAAGTATTTAAAATTTAAATCTTATAAATGCTGACAGACTCTAAGAACCCATGTATTATATAAATCCTTCTGCCACCTGAATTAATAAAGTGAAAATATTAACATTGGTTTTGACAACAACCTCTTAGCATTCAAACTGTATTTTAAATTTTCAAACACCGACTGTAGCAAGACTTTCATTTTATTACTTGCAAGTTTGGTTTTCTCTTCTTTCATGAGATTTTTTTCTACATTAGTAAGTAATATATAAAAATTTGAAACTGGAACTACATTATACTTTTTAACCAATCTCTTGTGGCTATACTCATGTAATTCAGTTAATATAAGAACTAAGTTATTAATCTCATTAACATGAGATTAAATTATAATTAATATATAAAACGGCTTTATATATTTGTAGTGTAAGTGAATTGATTAATTCTTATTTCACTGATGCTATTAATCATGCACCACTGAATTCATGCTACATTTTCCTTTAGAATTGGATTTGAAGAACTCAGTGTAATTGTGATATACATGTGCAGTGGAGAACTTACTTTTTCATTTTGTCAAAACAGATATTCTCTGACAGGGCTTCAGGACCTATGCTGTTAGGAGATTTTTAATGTATAATAAAGTCCATGATTTTTGTACCATCATTTTTGTACGAAATATTTGACATGTTCTGAATTTTATTTCTCCAAGTAATTTCAAATGATGCTTATACATCTAGCCCCATTGCAATTCCCTAACAGTTAAAATGGGGGGAAAAATTGTCACTCATTGAAAAGTAATACTAATTCTTCACTAGTGACTTGTTTATCTTTTAGAAAAATAAAGAGACTTCTCAGTAATTACCCTGGACATGTTACAGACAGTGTGACTATGTATACATTCTATGTGTGGTTCTATTCAAAGGAATTCCTATCGTTTAAAGGGGCAGGTTATTGTGTACACTAGCTTAAGTGTTTTGGGCCTGTAGTGGTAATATTACTGCATATAATCCCATGTGCTCTTTAGAGTTTCCTGTAGCATTTACCAAGTTCTTTTCTGCTACTGGGAGTTTCTGTTCCTGTTCTGAATTTCATAAAATGTATATACACTTTTAGAAAGTCCAGGGGGGTGGGTGGAATTAACTTTAGAATTATGATATAAGTGTATGTATCTCCTAAATATCTATATATATAAAAGGTTAATATGCAAAGTGTCCCTGCGGGAGTTAACTGGGAGACCAGGAGTTCAATCTCTCGCTATAACATGCACTGATGACCAGGGAGTGGCACGGAACAAAGGAAGGCCCCAGAAGGCCCTGATTGGCCCTGATCGGCCCTGATCACTGGCCAGGCCTAGGGACCCTACCCATGAATGAATTTCATGCACTGGGCCTCTAGTATTTGTATATTGACATACATATAATTCACCAGTCACTTACAAACAGATATTACAATTTGATTTAAAATAATAAAATCTATTTATGCCAGCTAGTTTTGCAATTTTTGAGAAATTATTATTAAAAAAAATTAAGTCTGTGCTTACTCAAATAGTCTATATAGCCATGAATGCCCACATGAGAAAGAAATATAACTCCAGTTCACCTAAGATGGACTGTATTATGCTAAGAAAGTACACTAAGACTAAACATGTAAACATCAGGCTGTAGCTGATTTGGTCTTTGGTGAAAAGACTAGGTCATCCTTCCTCTCTGCTTCTCTGTTGATGTACCATCTAAATGCTGCACAGCTGTGGCTGAGTGAATGTCTTCTATTTCCTTTCTCACATTCCACACATAGGAACCTGTACTTGACATACAGCATAGACTATCTAAACTAATAAAAGTGAAATATTAAAATTAACCGTTTCTCCAAGACAGGGTAAGCCACGCCCACCAGCCAATCAGAGCGGCTGTATGCAAATTAGCCCAGCCAACATGGCGGCTGCCACTCCCGGGCCTGAGTAAACGTTTAGGCAGCGTCTGTTGCAGGAGGAGCAAAAGCGATACTGTTTTCGGCCCTTGGCGAGCAGCCTCCGAAACATGTTTCAATAATGTATCAATCATAGAATCCTCGGGAGCTGAAGGGAACAGCAGCCTGGCCTGAGTTGAAAACTATAACATTGTTGCAGTATAGACTCTGCGAGGTGAGGCAGAGAGAGGCTTTGTTACATGTGTAGGCCGGCTTAAAGGAACAGTGTATCAATTATAGGAGAAAAACCCCAGAAATCTGTCTCCAGCCAGCCTTGCTGGGACGTTGGGTCAATGGGAGCTGTGGGCAGCCTGAAAGCCCCTCACCCAGGCTGGTCAGGCACGCCAGCAGGTGGGCATCCCCCGAGGGGTCCCAGACTGCGAGAGGGCACAGGCCGGGCTGAGGGGCCTCCCGAGTGCACAGAGCAGCTGCAGGGCGGGACAGCGCAGGACCCAGGACCCGTGATGGGAAAGAGGCGGCAGGGTTGGAGGGCACCAGGAAG